>CM076582.1:205748356-206055109 GCA_034641835.2 Pinus albicaulis
ATTACAATCAGCTAATGTATTGACACCTAGCTGTAACATTTGAATGTTTTCAAGCCCTCCTAGCCACAACATGTGGAAAAAACTTCCTACATTGCTGGCTAATGTATAAAGCCCCTGCATCAATATTGCAAGTGATACAGTGATAGAGTCTCATCTCAGAAGACCTACTAGTTGTCCAAAACTCACAACAGCCAGTGGTGATATTAGAATGAGTTCAGAAGCCTTAGTTGATATTTTTCTGACAAATTCAATTGGAATCTAAGTGTTTTGACACATTTTTATAGGTATGGATTGTGCAATGTACCTAGGGACACCTTTCTTTCAAAATTTCCAAAAACATGGAGAAAATTTTGACCTGCATACAAGGAGATTTGGCTACTTTTTGGAGCTAGAAGGTAAAGAATTATTTTTCCCTTTCATTAATTCTAGTTCTCTTAACAGAATAAAGAGAATTGAAAGATTGGAAAATATATTAGCAAAAATGGAAAAGAAAAAGGAAATTCTCAGAATTGATGAAAATATTGAACAAGGGAAATTTGATAAAGAAATAGTCAATCTGAAGAATAGATTTTTGGAATGTTGTTCAGAGGACCCCAATGCTTTTTGGCATGTGCACAAGCATGAAGTGGAGCTACCATTGAAGAAATATTTTAATGGGAAGCTTAGAAGATCAAAATCCATCCCAATGAACCAAGAACAAATGATTCTATTCAAGAAAGAGATCAAGGATCTCTTACAAAAGGGGCTGATCAGAAAAAGCAAGAGTCCAATAGCTTGTTTTGCATTTTATGTTAATAAAAATGGAGAAATAGCCAGAGGAAAACCCAGGCTAGTAGTAAATTATAAACCTTTCAATAATTTACAGGAATATGATGCTTATCCACTTCCAAAGCCATCTACCATTTTGGCACAGATCTCCAGATCCAAGATCTTTTCTAAATTTGATTTAAAGTCAGGATTTTGGCAAGTGGGAATTAAAGAATCTGACAAATGGAAAACTGCTTTTTCAGTCCCTGAAGGCCATTTTGAGTGGAATATAATGCCTTTTGGACTGATAAATGCTCCTTTAGCCTTCCAGCGCATCATGGATGAAACTTTTGAAGGTATGGAAGATTTCCTTAAGAATTACATTGATGACATTTTGGTTCATTCAGAAGATATTCCTGCTCACATAAAACATTTGAAGTTATTTATCCAAAGAGTTAAAGAAAAAGGAATATTTCTTTCTGAGTCAAAAATGAAGTTATTCAGGACAATGATAGATTTTTTGGGCTACAACATACAATTTGGTTCCTACCAGGTAATCCAGAGAAGTCTACAATTCATTGATAATTTCCCTAATGAAATTTTGGATAAAACTCAATTGCAGAGGTTTCTAGGAAGCCTTAATTATGTTTCCAAATTTCTTCAACATTGTGCCCAAGAAAGAAAACTTTTGAATCAAAGACTGCAAAAGGAACCCATCCCATGGAATGAAGAATACACTAGAGTTGTCTAAAGGATTAAAGAAAGAATTCACAGAATCTAGCCTCTCAGTCCAATTCAAGAAAATTGGAAGAAAGTGATCTTGACAGATGCAAGTAATATAGGTTGGGGAGCCGTTCTCTGTCAAGAAGATCCAGAACAAGCAAAAAGTAAACTAGAAATCTGCCAGTATGCCTCTAGATTATGGTCAAAAACTCAAAAGAATTGGGCAAGCCTCAAGAAGGAACTCAGAGCAGTCTGTTTGGGAATAGAGAAATTCAACGACTTTGTGATCTATACAAAGTTTTTAGTAAAAACTGACTGTCAGGAATTAAAGTTCGCCATACAGAAATGTGATTTTGAAGATGTTTCCATGGTAAGATGGATGATGACCCTCAATCAATATAAATTTGAAATAGAATTCATTCCTAGTCATAAGAATTCTTTTGCTGATATTTCGTCTAGAGAATTTTTAGAAAATAATTCTATTCATTCTCTAACTTGTAATTTCATTAGAAGATATGAGGATTATATTGAAATAGAAGCAGTCCATGGATGGGTCAGATATGATAATATCAGTAGTACCAGTCTTTTAGATCATGATGATGACTAGTATCCAATAAAGGAGATAAGGTGGAGAGAAGGTATTCCCAATCTCTGGACTTGGGATGATCAAGAAGTTGAAAATGATTTGGTCATTCAAGAGCTTGATTATTTGGTTCACATTGGTAACATATCTTATGAAATATTTTATGAAGATGATAACAGAATTGGAAATTGCAGATTAACAATTAGAAGGTTTAATAATCCTTCTAGGAGAAACAATTATGATCCTGAAAGATAGAAGACAATTTTTTTTTAGATGATGAATTTGAAAAATATTTCTTCTAATTTCTTCTATCATCTGCAATTTGATTTTAGCTATGAAAATTGGCCAACAAAAAGGATAAATCAAGAATATCCTCTTGCATATTGGTTTGAAGGATGGTGGAAGATTTATAGACTCAGTGGTATTCTTACAATTCCTCATCAATTCACTAGACTGAAGATTGATGGATTCTTTGCACTCGGCATGCTTCAGACAAGAGTCCTATAAAAAACACTTAAGGATCTGATTGAAGTAGAATATATTGCTTTTCTAAATGCTTTGAGAAGATGCGGTCATACTCATTGGTTCGTAGCCCAAAGGATCAGTGCAAGACATCTTGTCGGGAGTACCGATGGAACTCAAATGAAGTACAATTATTTCCATCAACAATCAGATCCCGATGCCAATCCTTTTGAACGGATAAATTTCCTCCAGCTGCCAGAAGATCATGAAAGTAAGATTTGGGAATCAGAATAGGAAGTGATAGTTCAATACTTTTCCACCTATCTAATAGGTCATTTCTGACATAGTTACTATACACCTCCACAAGTTGCATTCTTTGTACTGTAAATTGTTTCTAGCCGACAATGGAGTTAGATGTTTCTTTCATGGCTTCTTCATAAAAGAATCTCCATTTTGTACACAAAATTACACTTAGTACATAGGTATGTCACGGAAGCTCTATGCAGATGTCACTTCGGTGTTACCCGAAAGCAATTCTTCCTGACATTTTACTTTTTGTCATATAATAATGGTAAATATTTTGATACCCTTGCACCAGAATATCAAATCTATTTCGGACAATTTGCTTTAGATAAGGAGATGACACAAGATTTGATATGTGGGCATGGATTATCAGACAAGGATATTTACTTCTGAGTCATGAGTCTCTCGGATGTAGAAATTCTTTGGCTATTTAAGAAGATCTTGGGCGAAAGAGAAGGCATTCGATTTGGAGTCTAGAGTCTCGAGTAAGACTTGAGCAGCCTACATCTCTATGTGCGAGCGTAGGGAAGAATATAAAGTGGTCGTGTCTTTTAGGATTTGAGTCTTGTTTGATTTTTAGACTGAGTCTGCTTTGTGTGCCAAGTAGCCTACAGATTTCTCTTTCTATGCAAGGATATATATCTGTTAAATGCCACAACAGTCTATCTCGGATCTGGAGATATGTGCCAAGATGGTAGATGGCTTTGGAAGTGGATAAACATCATAGTCCAGTGAATTATTCAAAGGTTTATAATTTACTACTAGCCTCGATTTTCCTCTGGCTATTTCTGCATGTTTATTAACACAAAATGCAAAACAGGCTATTGGACTCTTGCTTTTTCTGATCAGCCCCTTTTGTAAGAGATCCTTGATCTCTTTCTTGCAGAGAATCATTTGTTCCTGGTTCATTGGGATGGCTTTTGATCTTCTGAGCTTCCCATTAAAATCTTTCTTCAATGGTAGCTCCACTTCATGCTTGTGCACATGCCAAAAAGCATTGGGGTCCTCCGAACAACATTCCAAAAATTTATTCTTCAGATTGACTATTTATTTCTCAAATTTCTCTTGTTCAAGATTTTCATCAATTTTGAGAATTTCCTTTCTCTTTTCCATTTTTGCTAATAGATTTTCCAATCTTTCAATCCTCTTTATTCTGTTAGGAGAACTAGAATTTATGAAAGGGAGAAATAATTCTTTACCTTCTAGCTCCAAAAAGTAGCCAAATCTCCTTGTATGCAGGTCAAACTTTGCTCCATGTTTTTGGAAATACTGAAAGAAAGGTGTCCCTAGGTACATTGCACAATACATACCTATAACAGTGGGACAAACCACTTTGATTCCAATTTAATCTGCTAGAAAAATATCAACTGAGGCTTCTAAAGTCATTCTAATATCACCACTGGCTTTTGTGACTTTTGGACAACTAGTAGGTCTTTTGAGATGAGACTCTATCACTGTATCACTTACAATATTAAGTTTGGAGCCAGTATCCATAAGGACTTTCCAATATTCAAATTTTGAACCGATTCTTACCTTTAATTTGATACAGTACATTACATCTCTAGTAATTTGATTGCAGCCTAAACCACTTCGATCATCTTATATTTCTTCATCAGAATGATGCTCATGAATTTATACTCCTTTAAAGGGCTTCTGATGGTAGATGTAATTCTGTGTCTGTCCTGAGAAAACAAGCTGGGCCGAACTGGATCCTGGTTCATTTTCAACCTTCATCTTTCTGAGCTGACAGTCCTGATGACTTTCAATACAAAGTCTCCTATTCTCTTTTACTGTCTTTCTCAGTTCTTTGATTGCTTTTTGAATACTGGGAAATGTCTGTGGAAGGTCTTCTCCAAAGTCTTCTTGCCTGAATTTTCTTTTTAAAGCTTCAATTGAAAAAAGAGAAGCTAGTGGCACATATCCTTTGTTAAGATTATTCTGATTTGGTGGTCTGGAGTTCAATTGCTTAAGAAGAAATTCTTTATACATTTCTTTCAGCTGGCGGTCTGTGGCTGCCATCATTTGTGTGAACAAATTTCTTGTTTGTTCATCTTCCTCTTATTGCTTCATCATATTTATTGAATGACATTGACAAACATCTGGATCACTGCAATCACAATCATCTTTAAAACATTCTTCACAATGTGGATCATTGCAGTATTCTTCATTAGAATTAGAACTATCAGAATCAAACCTATTTACATTATCTGATTCTTCTTCACTGGTTAATTCATCACAGCTATCAGACAAATTCATATAATTTACCTTACCAGATTTGTTTATGTAGAAAAATTTGTTTTTACCTTTATCTGGTTTTCCTTTCTTCTTGTCTTTTTCTAGATCTGGGCAATTTAGGGAAATATGTCCTTTCTTTCCACAATGGTAACATTTAACTTCTTTATTTCTGGAATATAGCTGTGTTATTTTATAATCTTTGGGTTTTTTCTGATGAATGATTATTTTTCCTGAAAAATTCTTTGAAGAACATTTTTTCCTCATACTCCGTTCCCTCCGCCCTGAATTTTTTGGGGCAGAAAGATGCCATTGTTTGCACAATTTTTGATAGCCATGGGGATTTTTGGGATTTTTTGCTACTCGAGCAATCTTCATTTTCGATTAGAGCTAAAAAATTATGGCTTTGACTGCTTTCCTGATTACAACAAATTTGTAATCACCAATCTTTCCTGGCAACTTGGTGACTATGGCTTGTGAAACCCATAATGGTAAAGAAGAGATGAATATTTCTTTCCACTTAGATTCAAGAATGAGTTTAGGAGACAGAGTGTGCAATCGATGTAAGAAATCATTAAAGTATTCATCAAAATGTTGCATATTATGGAGTTTCATAGCAACCAGATTGATAGCAGTCAAATAATTATTGATTTGTGGGAAACCAATGAAGTTCACAGTGATGCCACAGAGTAAACAATCAATCATATTATTTACAGGTAGTGATGTTGTTGGATCCATATATACTGTGCCATCTGCATTCAGAACTTGTGAATTTTCCCATGTAGCTAACAGAGTAGGATATTTTAATGTTTCAGCTTTCAACCAAGAATCTAAAGATCCTTCAAAACCACCAATAATTCTTCTGGTAGAATTAATGGGGCCAATATCATCAGCTAAATAAGTTATGTAACAAACAAGCATATAATGCATTACTGAAAAAACTTCTGCTTCAGTGCAATTATCAATATTACACGAATAAGTGGAGGATGCAGACCAGTCCTTATGATATTTAGATTTCATTAAATCTCTTCTATCTGGGGCAGGGGACCAGGTAGAATTCCATGTGGATCTAGACATGGTTGCATAGACTGTATTGTCTTCAGGGATGCCAAATTGAATTTTGTCCTGAGGAGAGAAATTTTGTACATATTCCTCAAGTTTTTCTAAAGAAGGTTCTTCCTCTTCTATTTCAATCTTGTGCAGACCCGTATCTTCTTTTTGTTTCTCATCATACCATTTTTCTATTGATTCTTCCTCTTTTGTACGTTCCTCCTCTGCCTTTTTCTTCTTGATCCAATCTGTGAGAGAGGAACTAGTTGAAGAACTAGGTCGAGAGGAAGTTATGGGGTTTGATTTTAAATGGCCAAAATAACTGGGGGCAGGAAAAACACTTTAAGGATAAGAAGTTCCTGGCTTAGGAAATTCAATTTCTAAAGGCTGCTTTATCAAACTTGATACAAAACCAGATATGGTGTATGGCATTTGTGAAGAAGGCTCACTAAAAAAAGTAGCGGACTTATATGAATCTGAGGACGGCTTCTTATTCAATGAATCAATGGAATTGGAAACATTTATAACTTGTTTCTTGATAATATCAAGACTGGAGCTTACCTTAACAATTTCTTTCCCATGCACTACAGCTGCATCAATGATTTTTTTGTCTGTGGATATTCTCAGTTTATCCGGGCTTTTGGCTATATGCTTATCATTTTCTGCTAAGGTATTGATATTATCATTTAAACAAACCAAAGCATAATCTTGCTTCTCCAACATTCTATTCATAATCTCTTTTAGAATGTTATTAATTTCTTCTATGGATTTATGCCGATCTCTTAAATATTTTTCCAAACTAGAAAGTGCAAGGTTTGTCCAGTTTGTGGCAAGGATAGAGTCTTTTACAGAATCCTCTTTCTGGATGGGAAAAAGCTTAAATATTTTTCCATCATTTTTTCTGATAAAAAATTTTTTCCATGGAGGAAATTCATTGTCTGTCTCATAGATCTGACCTTCAAAAAGTTCCCATTTATTCTTTGCAGGGGAACTAGATCTAATCATATTTACCTGCAAAAAATTGCAGATATCCCTTATCAAGTTTTCTCCCTTTGTCCTTATGGCCTGCAAATCTATATGCAGATTGGGCTTGGATAGCATGTTCTGAATTTTAGGAGAAAATTATGGAATCACAAGTGGAGATGGAATAGTAACAGGATTTGATTCCATCTTGTCTGCTACAAAATTATCAACATCTTGAATCCTTTTCTGTCTAGCCTAATTTAAGAAACTTTTTCTTAAGGATTCTTCTATCTGAATTGAGGAAGGATAATAACATTCATAAAAAGAAATCCATTGGTTTTTGGATTTCATCCAATTTTTCCATTCCTCATTCTTCTGGTTGTTGAAGGTTTTTCTTTCTTCTTTAGGCAGCAGTCTAATTTCTTCAACATACCTATTTTCAGATTTATGAGTGAAAATTTCCCAATTGAACATTTTCTTCTTCCATTGATATTCAGGATCATATGGACTGATTCCTTTATAGATTTTCAAGAATGCAATAATTTCACTGTCTGAAGGAATCTCTACATGCTTCGGAATTTTATTTCTACGATTCTTTTTGTATGATGTAATTTTTGATCCATCAATGAATCCTAAACCATGGTGACTATTTTTCTGTGTAGATTGTATAATTATTTCTTCATGAATGTTGAAGAAACGTGTCCTTGTATATCCCTCTTCAAAATTACTTTTGTTAGAAACAAAAGTAATCATATTTATTCTTCATCTATCTTCTTCAATGTTTCCAAGTGGATTTGGGGGTTGTGAAGAGAATTGACAGAAGGTTTTTGAACAGTGAGGATGGTCACAGACATCAGCTAAAGGGTTACTGGATGAAGAAATTTCGCTCAAGACTAGTCTTTTTACAGTATCTACAAAAATAGGATCAACTGAGAATGTGGGAGTGGTATTTACAGATGTGGAAATATTAACAGAAGGTCCACCACGCTCAGCGCGAGACTCTCCAGATCCAAGATATTTTCTAAATTTGATTTAAAGTCAGGATTTTGGCAAGTGGGAATTAAAGAATCTGACAAATCGAAAACTGCTTTTTCAATCCCTGAAGGCCATTTTGAGTGGAATATAATGCCTTTTGTACTGATAAATGCTCCTTCATCCTTCCAGCGCATCATGGATGAAACCTTTGAAGGTATGGAAGATTTCCTTAAGAAGTACATTGATGACATTTTGGTTCATTCAGAAGATATTCCTGCTCACATAAAACATTTGAAGTTATTTCTCCAAAGAGTTAAAGAAAAAGGAATAATTATTTCTGAGTAAAAAATGAAGTATTAGAGAAACTGGATGATATTACACAACAAAAACAAGACTCGATCTTCACTGAGATAGACTACTGTGGCATTTAACAGATATATATCCTTGCATAGAAAGAGAAATCTGTAGGCTACCTGGCACACAAAGCATAATCAGTCTACAAATCAAACAAGACTCAAATCCTAAAAGACCCGACCACTTTAGATTCTTCCCTAAGCTTGCACATAGAGATGTAGGCTACTCAAGTCTTACTCTAGACTCTAGACTCCGAATTGAATGCCTTCTCTTTGGCCCAAGATCTTCTTAAATAGCCAAAGAATTTCTACATCCGAGAGACTCATGAATCAGAAGTAAAGATCCTCGTCTGATCATCCGTGCCCACATATCAAATCTTGTGTCATGTCCTTATCTAAAGCAAATCATACGAAATAGATTTGATAATCCAATGCAAGGGTATCAAAATCTTTACCATTATTATATGACAGAAAGTAAAATTTCAGGAAGCATTGCTTTCGGGTAACACCGAAGTGACATCCGCGCGTAGCTTCCGTGACATACCTATGTACTAAGTGTAAGTGTGTGTACAAAATGGAGATTCTTTTACGAAGAACTCATGAAATAAACGTCTAACTCCATTGTCGGTTAGAAATACTTTACAGTACAATGAATGCAACTTGTGGAGGTGTATAGTAACTATGTCGGAAATGACCTATTAGATAGGTGGAAAATTATTGAACTGTCACTTCCTTTTCTGATTCGTAAATCTTACTTTCATGATCTTCTGGCAGCTGAAGGAAATTTATCCATTCAAAAGGATTGGCATCGGGATCTGATTGTTGATGGAAATCATTGTACTCCATTTGAGTTCCATCGGTACTCTGGGCAAGCTGTCTTACACTGATCCTTTGGGCTACGAACCAATGAGTATGATCGCATCTTCTCAAAGAATTTAGAAAAGCAATATATCCTAGTTCAATCAGATCCTTAAGTTTTTTGTACAGGACTCTTGTCAGAAGCATGCCGGGTGCAGAGAATCCATCAATCGTCAGTCTGGTGAATTGATAAGGCATTGTAAGAATAACACTGAGTCCGTAAATCTTCCACCATCCTTCAAACCAATCTGGAAGAGGATCTTATTGATTTATCCTTTCTGTTGGCCAATTTTCATAGCTAAAATCAAATTGCAGATGATAGAAGAAATTAGAAGAAATATTTTTCAAATTCATCATCTGGAAAAAGGCAGTCTTCTGTCTTTCAGGATCATAATTGTTTCTCCTAGAAGGATTATTAAACCATCTGATTGTTAATCTGCAATTTCTGATTCTGTTATCATCTTCATAAAATATTTCATAAGATATGTTACCAATGTGAACCAAATAATCAAGCTCTTGAATGGCCAAATCATTTTCAACTTCTTGATCATCCCAAGTCCAGAGATTGGGAATACCTTCTCTCCACCTTATCTCCTTTATTGGATACCAGTCATCATCATGATCTAAAAGACTGGTACTACTGATATTATCATATCTGACCCATCCATGGACTGCTTCTATTTCAATATAATCCTCAGATCTTCTAATCAAATTACAAGTTAGAGAATGAATACAATTCTTTTCTAAAAATTATCTAGATAGCACATCAGGAAAATAATTCTTATGACCAGGAATGAATTCTATTTGAAAGTTGTATTGACTGAGGGTCATCATCCATCTTACCATGGCAGCATATTCAAAATCACATTTCTATATGGCGAACTTTAATGCCTGACAGACATTTTTTACTAAAAACTTTGTTTAGATCACAAAGTCTTTGAATTTCTGTATTCCCAAACAGACTGCTCTGAGTTCCTTCTTGAGGCTTTCCCAATTATTTTGAGTTTTTGACCATAATACAGAGGCATACTGGCAGATTTCTAGTGTACTTTTTGCTTGTTCTAGATCTTCTTGACAGAGAACTGCTCCCCAACCTATATTACTTGCATCTATCAAGATCACTTTCTTCCAATTTTCTTGAATTGGACTGAGAGGCTGGATTCTGCGAATTATTTATTTAATCCTCTGGACAAATCTGTGCATTCTTCATTCCATGGGATGGGTTCCTTTTTCTGTCTTTGATTCAAAAGTTTTATTTCTTGGGCACAATGTTGAATAAATTTGGAAACATAATTAAGGCTTCCTAGAAACCTCTGCAATTGAGTTTTATCCAAAATTTCATTAGGGAAATTATCAATGAAGTCTAGACTTCTCTGGATTACCTGGGAGGAGCCAAATTGTATCTTGTAGCCCAAAAAAATCTATCATTGTCTTGAATAACTTTAGTTTTGACTCAAAAATAACTATTCCTTTTTCTTTAACTCTTTGGAGAAATAACTTCAAATGTTTGCGAGCTTCGATGAAGGTTTCTTTCTCCTCAGCTCCTCCAGTATCCATGTAGTTGCGTGTTATGACATACATACTTGGTCGCTCATCATGTGGTTCCGCCTTAACCCTTTGCACATTCTGTGTTGGTGTTTGTTGTTTTTCCTGCATTTTTGCTATCAGTACTAGGCAATCTTTGATCACATGATCCAACTGCCTAAAATATCGGCAAGATTGTCGTGCAGGGTTCAAGAAGTCCCTTACGAAGTGCCTTATTTCTCCATAGTTGTAGCAGATCAATTTCCCTCTTCCCCGACCTGCGCTTCTACCTCTCCCCCCTCCCCTACCCCTAGCTGGGGAGCCTCCTTTTCCTGAGGGAGATAGTTGCAAAGAAAGGTCAGCTTGTACCCTATACAGTTTTTCTCAGTCTATCATTAAGTCATAGGTCCAAAAGTTATGTTCATCGTGTCCCACAGATGAGCAGAATTGACATCGTTGTTGTTTAAACTTTGGAACGTAAGCACCAAGATGGGGAAAGCGATTGGTATCATGTAACCTAGCTACACGACAGTCAGCGCACCATAATGTTGGACCACTTGGTCCCGTAGCCTCTTTAGGATGCAACGGGCTGGGCCCCCCAGCCTGCATGTAGTCCACCAGCAGAGGATAATGATCCTTGGTGTGGTTGGACACCCTGCATCTTATGAACCATACATCTGGGCTAGCATATTTTCCTCTCTCCTTCCACAGATTCTGGATCTCAAGGCGCATTTCCTCCAGTTTTCCCTGGATCTATTGTACCCCAAACTGATTATCGTCTCTTGGCGCAGCTTCTAACTTCATAGTAATCTCCAATGCTTTCTCTTCCGTCTCAATCACTTTCTAACCCATAGGTCCATGCAGGTGAGGTAATAGCATGGTGATGAAACATTCCTTGTGTTTTCTCTCATCATACTGAAATTCCCCCTCTCTGATAACCTTCTTTAGCCACTGATCAACTTCCCATACCGACTCAGTGGGTCCCTATTTAAAATCTTTAAAGTCAAACACTATCTAAGAGTAGGACTTAGGCTTCCGAAACTATTGTTTTAAATAATCCTTAATTTATTTTATTGATGGATCCAAATGCTACCCTACGTACCCCATAAACCAATCCAAGGCCCTCCCTTCAAAGGCTAGGGATAGTTGCACCCTCTTTACAGCATCACTAACCACATTTTGTACATTCCATACTGATTCTGCTACGAACCAAAATCATTCCATATCTTCATCTCCTACAACCTTGAAGGTGGGTAGCTTCATATGTGCGACCATATCTTCTTTAGGTAGTGGCAGAGTTGTGGGTGAGTTCTTGCCTTTATGCTGACTCGAAGGTGGTGTAGCCAGAGGATTACTTCCTGTGTGTGCAACCGAATCTCTTAATGGGCTATAGATGGATATATCCCCTTATTGGTTGACCCGGTAGTACTTACCACTCCATGTTGTACTCTCACCCTCATCAAAGGTCACTCATTCAGTGTGGCTGCACAAAATGCCTTTTTTTTCACAACAATATTTTAATTAGCAGTGGCAATGTTCAGAAGAACTTACCTTGGAATCCCTTGAAGAACCTCTGCTCCAATTCAGAGTAGGATACCGACTAATCAAATGTGAATTCTATTACAAACCCTCCTAGCACACTATCCACCCAGTGATCCAAAGTCTGGGTGATTGTGTTGTTAGCTTTCTCTAACTGTTGAATCAATTCTGGAGTCCACTGTGTTACCTGATCATCCTTTTAGCACGTTTAAAATTATACCAACCTAGCTAACCACTCCTAGAGTTTGTGTGAAAATTTTACGAAGAAAATTTCATATAATTCAGTGAAAATGTATTTTTTCTTCCACTTCTCAGCTGTTAGCTTCATGTTGTGGTTCTCTTTTACAGAAAACTCCTGAATTTTTCTTTCGGACCAGTCTTCGATCTTTGATTTCTCAGGTCTCCAACAGCTGCATGGCATTACCTGATCTCTCTCTCAAAATGCTCCCAGTCCTAGTAATATAACCATTAGTTGGCTTGACGGGTCCTGACCCAGGTTCGAAGTTTTCTAGCAAACCCCTATACTACTAGCCCTTTCGGTAATGACCTACTTTCAGAGGCCAAGGTCTCACCCGAAGTAGTATGGGAAGGTGTTGGAACTAGGTTTCCGCACCCTGGGACAGAGTAGGTAATTAAAGCAGATCTCACTGAAGCTATTAGGTTTAGCCAAAAAAAATCTATTTGCAAGCTTTTAACAGTATAATCAACATATAACCCTAACAAATATACTATCATTAATAGATATTTATCAATACATTCGCATCCATGTGCGTTTAGAAATTATCATCACATATCAACATAAACGCAGCTAATCCTCAGATCACAGATACATTCGCAGCTTAAATAAATATCACAGATGCACTCAAGCAATGAACAAGATCAATTTAGATACCCGAAAGTTACTTCAAATATGCTTTATATTCATCCGCATCCAATAACCCAATTACAACCCAAAACACAGCCCGCACACATACCCTAGCAAGGTCCACACACAGCAAGATTGAGGATCTTTGTGTACACAACCAGCAGGAGTCCTTACCCAAAACAACCCGAACAGATATTAACAGTTCGACCATATCATCAATCTTAATTCTTGCATCTCCTTAGACTCAAACTATCCATCTATTTATATCAACTTAGTATACGTTATCCTGTGGTCTGCAAACCATGGTTTGCAGACTCTGAGTCTACCCTTTGACCCATTACAACATGTTTGGGGGATTTTACCCACCCCAAACCCCTGTGTTAGACTAGCTATTACAAAATAGACAAAATCCGTAGTTTAGGGAGCCCCGCTCCAAAAACAGGCCAAACATAATAGTTGGCGTTCTCGAGAAAATATGGGTTGACACCATCCATGGCTATGCTGAGTCATAGGCTTCGTACTTCATCCTTGATTTTTTCTGGCCATGTGTCCTCTATATGATTCATGGCTATTGACTTTTCTTAGATTCGCATAACTCGCAAATCACTTCTATGTGAGGTGTTAGAGTCCTATAAGTATAGGATTCATAATTTGGAATTGAATTATGATAGTCTTGTAAATATGTATATACCTTGCTTTCTGCAAGTTGTTTTCCCATATTTTGTAAGAAAATAAAAAAATAGAAAATCAAAAAGAGGGAAAAAGTCCTAAAACAATGATCAAAGGACTTAGAAAAAAAATAATATGCCCCAAATAAAAAAGAAATAAAACATGAAAGTGAGCAAGTCCAAACGCCACTACTTTTTACTGATGATTATGGCAGAGTGTCAATAAATTCCATAATCCATGATGAGTTAAACTGCTTAATCTTGACTTGTCATGTTTCAATTTTATTGTTGTAGAATAGTGAATAAATATTAGTTAGACAGTTTAATCTTGACTAATCAGTAGATAGGTAGAGAATAATGAGGAGCTCATCAATTTAATCTGAGCCCTCGGATGATATAAGGTAGATTTAGATAGTTTTTATTGCTTTCAAAAGAATAAAATGTTCAAATTTGCTAGGTCAAATGCACCTGCAAAATGGAAGAAAAAATGTTAGATTAAAGGTTGGGTAGGTAGAAAGAAGTGGGAGAATCATGTAAATACTTTTCACCAGGAAAAATCACTAATTTCCCCTCCCCTATAGTTATTCTGCATTCTAGACTTTCAGTCAAAGAGGCTCAAAGAATTTCTCTGAATTTTTTTGGGACCGGACCCAAGGCTCAATGAATGTTAAGTTAAAAGTGTAGAATGTCTATGCTAATCCCTAAATTGTCCTCATTTAACCCTACATTCATCCATTTTCACTTAAAAGTTCATAAGTAAAGACCTTTTTTACCTGATGAAAAAAGAAAATCCCCTTTGATTAATTCCCTACATTCATAAAAACATAAAATCCCCCCAAAAGTATTATATTCTAAGTTAAAGTGGTAAAATTATAAATAATTTAAGCTTTTTGCTTGTTATATTATCACTTTGCTTAAGTTTTATAATTACATTTTGGTGTCATCATTTTCCCTTTCTTCATATTAACTTCTAATTTATTTATTAAATCCCTATAAAAAGTCTTTGTCCTATTATTATAAATCCTTTTATTTTAAATATTCCCAAAAAACCCACTAATATAAGATTTTTTGCCAAAGTTAATTACCCACATGTCTAAATGAAAATCTCGAATTACACCCCCCTTTGGCATAAAACTAACCATATGTAAATATCCTGCCCTCTATAGTGATAGACATTTCCATAGTCTATAACTATATAATAAAAATAAAAAACACAAAAAGGCTTTAGACATGTTTTATATATGTCTAAATGAAAAATATTTCCCCATTATATCATTTTATCCTGTTTTATAAAGGTTGATATTCTACGCCTTTTATAATACTTAAAAACCATTTTCCGCATTGCTTAAACCTAAGGTTAAAAGCCTAAGATCTTTATCCTAAGCATTTGATTTTCCCCGATGTATAAAACCTCATGTTTTGTATATAAATTAAACCTTTGGTTAAAATCAAACCCCACCTCATGCACATTCAACATATGTATATCACCACTTATTCAAAACACTTTGTAGAACATATACCCCGCATATATATATAACATGGTTACAAAATCTTTGATATATATTACCGCTCATTTAAAACCTTTGTAAAAAATATACATTACCATTTGGATAAAATTTGGTCATATATTATTAAAGTTTTATTGCCCACGCTCAAGCCTCCCGGTCCCGCCCTTTATTTTACCGCAGCTTTCAGATCTCATCCTGACCGTTCGCTCACTCTCTCTAGATCTGACGGTGGACATCCAGTTTCACACTCCCAAACTAATCAATTGACCAAATATCCAAATGAGCGTGAAATGGCTAGTTTTCTCTTTACCACCTCCTGAGATGTGTCAATTCTTGATACGGTCACATTCATTTGGAGTGAAACCAGTTACCACCCCAACCCAGCACGAAAACCACTGATGGTTTTCCACGTTTATAAAATAAAACTACTCCCACCAATAAGATTGACCTAAATTTATTGTAGTTGTCTAATGATTCATAATAAAGTTAAAAACTTTGTTATATGTATTATCAATATTATTGTGCGCATTTCTAATTGTTAAAAACCCACCTAACTGTGTAGAAACTCATTTTTCTCAAAAATTGTAGAAATTTAACCAGAGAAAGCCCTGATTTCCCATTTTAAACTCAATTTCAACCATCGTTTCCTGATTTGAAGACAATTCAAAGGCATTCCTCTGTGACATCATTGCAGGAGCCATCAAAATTGCCAAAACCCTTTTTCAGCAGCAACCAGATACCTGCAAATCAGATATTTTTTAGAATTTCACCTACAATTTCACAGTTTTGACCATCAAGTGAACCAATTAAAAATAACAATATTGAAATTGCCCATTTATTGTGTTCTAAACCTTGGAAAAACATGGAAAACCCTCACCATTTTTTCCAGAAATTTCTATTTGCAGAGAACCTCATTTCTAAACCAATTTCTCAGTCAAAGAACCCTAAAAGGAAAATTCCACAATTCAAAAGGTTTTCAAACCCACTGAAAACCTTAAAACCCCTTTTTTCAGTCCTAATCATTTGGAAAACCTGTGTTTTTCATCTTAAACTATTTCCTGTGTCCTAAAAACCCCAATTGAAGCACTGAATTTCCCATTGTTATCATATTTTTCTTACAAAGTGCTCAATTTCCCTTTGTTCAAGAAAAACCAGCTATAGAAAACAATATAATCTTGCTTTATTTATCCTAAAAATTACAAAGAAACAAACTACACCTAAAGATGGGGGTCCTAAAGCTGCTAAAGCTCTGACAGTCAAGCCTTCCAAGCCTGAATCCTCAAAAATAAATAATCCTACGCCAGTTATCCCTATTGTTACTGTTGTTGTTCCTTCTACATTGGGAGACAAGTTGGCACCCAAAGGGTCATTGATAACTACAGTATCAATGCAATCAAATACTACTTCCCACACAGAATCATAATCTACAGAGGTACAAAAAACAGGTGGAGCAGCAGAGATAGTGGAAGCCATGGAGGAGATGTCCCTTAAGAATAATGAAATCAATGGTTTAAAGAAGACCATTCAAACTCTTGAATCATCCAACATAAATTCTTTAATAACATCAAAGGGAGATGAAAAAAGAGCAAGTAAAAAAGCCTTTGCCACAAGATTCTCCCACTGGTAAAGTGATTCTACAGTACTTTGAAAATCTATTTTTTCTACAAAATGAGATTAAAAATCTTTTCATGGTCAAACCAATTTTTTCAAAGTACACTGATGCAGATGAAAGCTACAGAAAGTTGAAAAATATGAAGATACCCAGTGCTCAACAGTGGCAAGATTTTATAGATTTGTTATAACATCATAGAGGTAGAATAGTGAAGAAAGGCACATGTAAAACAGTGAAGCTGAGAAGGAAAAAAAAACAGTTTATGTGATTTTGGTTTTTTACTGGTGATAATTATCTTTTACATCAATGAAAGGGTAAAAGGGGAATCCAAGTATGACAGTGAAATGATATGACAGTGAATCAATTTTAGTACCACAGTGAAAATATCATTTTACAACTGTTAAAAGGTTAATATATCAGTTGAAAGTGTATCAGGATAAAGAACATGGTCATAGAGTATAAGTGGAAAGAGTATCCATGAAGTCATCTTTCAAAAGATATTTGCAAAGTGCCATCAAGCATGGACAACTACTCAAACAAACAGTTTTTTGTTAGATAAAATAGCACTATATTTTCTAGATAAGAGGACAGCTTGCTAAGTTGTTAAGCATCGATCCCTCTTAATATGTAAAGATATATTTTTTTTCCTAGAGTTATTCCTATATTTCTCTAGGATATTTTGTAATAAACATCTGTATAAATACTTCATTTTATGAAGTGTTTAGCGTAGAATAAAATTGATAAGAACATTATAGACATTTTGTTGGTACGTTGGAGGCTTACATGTGTTGATTTCAAAGCAGTAGTCTAGACAATAGCAAATTCGACATCATAATTCAGGATTCATGCAATAATTTGAAGAGTAAAGTGCATCTATCTTATCATTCTTTATTTTTTGAGTTCCACTGATTTCATATATGTTGTTCAATCTAAATGATTAAGTAGGAGTATTATTTCAGGACTAGTGTTAGAACTCTCTATCTTAACTACTTAATCATTTAAATATTTTCTACTGATTTCCAGATTTGGTAATTCTTAATTTCTCCTAGTCCCGTTTCACCCCTGCCTCCTTCCACTTTTTTCTGGATCAAAGGATCCTTCATTTCCCTTTATCCTGAAAGCAAGCCATCTCACCAAAAAAAAATATCCAAATATCTGACGGTTATCTACCTTGCTCTGAATACTTTAGTATCCTCTTGGCCTTGCCTTCTAGTTATACTTCCTAGACTTTGACTCCATAGCCCAATGGACTAATAGATCCCTCTTTAGTTTTTATTCAACTAATCTTATTTTCCACCAAACATTTCAAAATCAAAACCAAATTGAACTATCTTAACTAGCCTAAAAACATTAAACAAAACAAATTTAAATCATAAAGAGAGAGCCCTCTCTGAAATTTAGGAAGGCTAGATCCTAGATTTCCAAAGTAGGTTTGTGGTTACCCCTAGTTTTCTTAAAACTGAAAAAATCCAAAAGCCCACAATATTTATAAATTACTAGGGTGATAACATGAGGCATGCCATCCCTGCAACATAGCTAATTATTTGCAAGGAAAGAGCCTTTGGATCCTTGGGATTATAGGTATGTGCCTCAATATCTTAAAAGAGGGACCACATTATTTACCGTTATTTTTTTATTTATCATACCTCTCATGCCCACATTTCAGACATATCTCTTTGTCTGCGTATTCTCCTCTATATAGAATACAATCATTTGGACATGCATGATATGATATGTACTCAACACCCAACATTTACAACATTTTATTTTCCTCTTCGTAACTACTAGGCAAGACATTATCACTCAGAAGAACCTTATCTTTGAATAACATGTATTTGGTGGTCCATATTAAATGTACAATTTCAATAATTATTAACGTTCATAAAATTGACCATTTGTAATTTTGATTGTGTGATAATATTTCTCAAAATATAAGGTACTCGATGGTAAATTACCTCAAAATTTGCAAGAAACATGCATTCAACAAGACAAAATTCAATTTCAAGTTGTACAGTAAAATCGTTGTCCCCAAATGGGTATAATTTAATTGACCTCCAGGTCCAAAGGGAGGGGTGGTTGTTATAGCATCATTTTTCACCCTCTGGTGATTCATGATTGTCTTTATGGCTTTGGGCACCCATTCCCACAGACTTGGAAAAATTCACTAAAAAACAGTGTTAAAATTCCCATACGCGGGTATGCCTAGACTTTTCCGCGTGTATACGCGAGTACACATATACTTTTCCGCCATTAAAATCATTAAAAAATATATTAAAATTCCCTATTTTCGGGCTGGGTTGATGGTTACTCTGGTAGTTCAACCACCCCAGCACGTGGCCAACTGTTTCCAACTGGTTGAAACTACTTTGAGGGAGTATAAAATCCCCTCATGTGTTTGGCCTAAGGGAGAGAGAAATTATTGATATTATACTCTGTTGGAATCCTCTATCCAAGTCTGAATTCCCATGCCTCCTGCACTTTCCAATTCATTACAGGAAACCCTTGTTTCCTAGAGATGCTCATCTCTCTATATGTCATCTCGTATGCACCAGTTTGGAAGGAATCTTAGCGAGGCAAGGGCGGGACGGATCCGGACGACAGTCTGCTCGAAGATCGTGGAAGGATTCAGGTGATCTCTCCACTCGTTATTTATGTACATGCTATTTATAATACAGAAGAACCATCTTGTTCCTGAAATATACGTGTTAGTATCCGCTTGCATATGTGAGAATATTGTTATTTAAGCGTTTATTATGGTTTATCTAATGTTTCACATGGATTTCACTAACATTTAGAGTAGATATATGCTGTACAACCAGTTCTTCGTGCTTGTTTCTTCTTGTCTTTCAGGTTAAGAAGGAAGAAGGGTTGTTGGGGGTTTGGACCCCGCGGGATCTGCTTCAACCGTAGAACCTACGGGTAAGTTCCTCGATCTGCTCTATTTAGTTTTTTATGAACATGTATGGTTGTGTGAGTCCTTCTTGAGTAGCATGCCCTGATCTGTGGAGGTTTTAACCCAACAAACCTCTGGGGTGATTTTCCCCGAAACAGAATTGGCGACTCCGTTGGGGATCACATTCTTGTGATTTCCCTATTGGGTGGTTTCAGCTGTTTGATAGGTTTCCAACTGTTTTAATTCTTATTTCCAGTCTAGTTAACTCTTTCTCAGTCAGACTGAAGTCCTGGTTTCCTATCCAGGCTTAATCTTTTTTATTTTTCATTATTTACCTTTTCATACGCGGGTTTGTCTGCACACAGTTGCGTATACACGCATTTTTTGTTAAAGGGAGTCGCGTATATGCGGGTTTCCTTTAGCACAGTCGTGTATGCATGCTTGTTGCTAAACTGTCAAGTCGCGTATACCTAGGTCAATTTTGAAATTTTAGGTTTCCTGGCTTTTTAGTCTTCTCTGACTGTGGAGACCTGTTCCTACAGTGTCTTTGTATCCTATAGATTGTGTTCAAAGTGGTCTTTGGTCTTTTCTCTCTCTGGTTTGATTGAAAACTAGCTTATCTGGAAAATATTGTTTCTTGTGCTGGCATTTCTGGTTCAAGTACCAAGATCTCTTTCTGGGGATTCTTGGCTGTTCTGCTTCATCAGAATAGAGAGCCTTTTCTCATTTACTCTTTCCTACCTTTGTGTCTTGCTTTGCGCTTCGATTTTTACCCATTTCTTGGTTGGTTTTCTTGAGTTCAGTTGACTAGGTCTTGTTGCAATTTTTGAAGAGCTTTTCTTGGTTCTTTGAAGTTTTTGTTTGCCGCAAGGTTGTACTATTCTTCTAGGCTGAGTCATTGAGTTTCTTGTCTTCTTTTTTCCCATATAAATCTTGCTACTAGTTATCCCTATAAGGTTTAGAGCATTTTGAAGTTTTTTCTTGAAATTTAGAGTTGTTTGGCTTAGATTTGATAGTTTTCCTTGGTCTTTTCGAGCTCTTCCTTTTTATAAAACTCAAAAGCTCAAAAAACATTTTTGTCATTTGCTTTTGTTTTGAATTTTTGTTTTTGTTTTGTTATGTCCGTTGAAGCTTCGTTGAGGTTTCTCACCTTTGGTTTTTGACTTGATTTTGGAAAGGAATTGTCATTGGTTTCTTCCTCTTGTTTCAAGCGTTTTTGGTGTCTTTATATTAAGAGTTTCTAACTTAGGGAACTATCTTTCTTGACAACCAAAAAGAGATAAAACTGAAGGATCTTTGGGAAATTTCTCTCTGCTTTAGTAGATTATGCATCTTAGAATTTACACGCTCTTAGTGATTTCCATCAGGTGCACTTAAGCATTTAGTCATTTTCATAGTTTTTGTGAGTGTGAAGCTTGTTATCTAAAAAGAAAAATAAAATTTTTAGTCTCGTAGAACCTGTTTAGAAGTTGCTTTTCATCGAAAGACAATAACTGGATTTGCATGTAGTTTGGTTTTTATTAATTTCTTTTCTGCGTCAAAACACCACAAGTTTCATATCTGTATTCCTTTGACTTAACATAACAGCCCATTAAAATAAGCGATATAATTTAAAAGCAACTAGCAAGTTTTTATTAAGTGTCATACACCAACTAGCTAGGTTGTAGGGCCTTGGATTAGGTGAGTGGAGAGTTAACTCTCCAAGGCCGCTCAAACAAAACATAGAAGTTGATTAATTGAGCGAAATCCAACTCCGTTAGGTGGACCAGGAAAGCTCTCCTCGAGAGAGTCAAGTGCGAGGGGAACTGAAGGCTGAGAAGAGAGATACCCCCTCTCTAATTTGTTGAGTCTGACCTCAAGACCATTCCGCCCAGCTTATGACATGGATTGGTGCCCATAGTTGCCACTCCTAGGTTCCACGTAGGTGACTGCGGGGGGGAATACCCGTGGTACCTGAGGAAGACGTTGCATCACTTCCAGCAGTACTTCTGGGGGGTGCCCTTGCGAAGCTTGGGTACTTGAGCTGGCAAAGGTTGTTGTTAGGAGGTCGGCGTAACTGTTTCTGTCACCTTCTCTAGTAGGCCTGGGCCGTAATTATCCCAGATTGCTTTCGGGAGGTCCTATATTTCGCTTTCCTATATTTTCGTGTCCGGTCCTAATCACCCGGAGCGGAAATACTTGAAGGTTGTTTGCTTGATTGCATCTCAGGGATATTTCTTGTAGTGAGTGCTCTTTACTCCTAGCTTGCTTAGCTTTATATTTTTTGAGTCTAATTAAAATTTGTTAAAGTGGCTGATCAAGCGCCTCGTCGATCGAGGAGAATCCGGGGGTTATCTCCCGTGAGTCCAGAGCCTTCTTCTAGAAGGCGTAGGAGTAGTTTAGCAGGTGAGTATCACCCTGTGATGTATGATGCAGTGGAGAGAGATCCTCCACAAGGGTATGAAGGTTTCATAGCTGATTCTGGTGTTGGTTCCGAGAGGAGCGTTCCGCTCACCTCGCGAGTTTTATTTCCTCAGGAAGAATATTTTCAAATAGAAGAAGTACCTGAACCTCCTGTGTCAGATCCATCTCCTCTTCCTCCTGATTATCCATTCGTTGTTCAATACATCGGACCTGAGTCAGAGAGACCAAAAGATCCTCCGTATTTTTCATACCTTTCGATGGCCACGACTGGGAACACAGCTTCTGCTGTGAGTGCTGCAGGCATTCAGATTCCTGCTTCTGTTGAAGGAGGAGGCACTATTGCTTTATCTTCGATTGCTTCTAGTGCTGTTGTGTTTGGCTCTGGTTTCACCCAAGCACATGCTTCTCATTCTGGTCCCTTCTGTTTCGGAATGCCCACTAGTGGGATTCCTTCTTTTTCCTTTTCCGCTGTTGCAGCTGGATCTACGCCCATGTCTTCCATGGCTAGTGGATCAGCTTCTTTTCAAGGGTTCCCCTTTGGAACTGGGAACATTCCTAGTTCCAATCTTTCTTTAGGGTCCTTTCCGTTTACTTCTCAGACCTAGAGTTTCAACCCTTGGTCTGGAGGTCAGAATTCGACCACTTATACAGGTTGGAACCCTGTATTCACTACAGTGGGGGCAGGGAATCAATTTTACGCTGGTCACCAAAGGAATACTTCTTTCCCTTCGTCGAGTGCTTATCAGACCTTTTCTCCTCTTTCTAATGCCTGGAACCCCTATCAGGGGCTTTGCTCTTCATTTAATACTGCTGGGGGGGGAACTGGTCTGGGCTTTGGTAACTCGGCGTTGGGAGGAGGTCCTTCTCCTTTTTCTACGAGTGCTTTTTGGCAACCTGGTGCCTCATCAAATCCAGGGTATTCTTTTCAGAATGTTGGGAATCCATCCCATGAAGGATGGAATCCTCAGGCTCCGCCTCGTTTACCTTTTCTGGCAACGTTAAACTTGCCACATCTGTTGAAATTGACGAATGATCTGATCCGGTACAGTCCGGGGTGGCCTCCGGTCCCGACCAAACTTCCTTCAAACATTCCAAAGTTTGAAGATAAGAATGGGGAGGATCCGGCGGACCATATCACTACTTTCCATTTATGGTGTTCTTCTAACTCCCTGATCGATGATTCGATTAGGTTGAGATTGTTTCAATGCACCCTAACTGGAAACGCTGCCAAATGGTATATTGAGCTAACTGGGGGAAGTTTTGCTACATTTGGAGAACTGGTTGTTACATTTCTAAACCATTTCCAGTTGCCAGTCCGTTATGACGCTGGGACTGAACTCCTAGCTAATTTTAAACAAGACGATGCAACCCACATTTTTTACTATATTCAGGAATGATGGAGAAGGAAGAGGCTTATTAAAGCTCATATTCCAGGAGAATTCCTTTTGGAATGGTTTCTAAAGTCTCTGCAGTCAGATATTTCAAAAGATGTATCCCTATCTGGGGTATTTTCTAAGGAGCAGGCCATTTTTAGGGCCCAGCAGTTGGAGCTGATATATTCTCAATCTGGGGTCCTTCACAAATATTTGCCCAATGCTCCTCACTCCAAATTAGATTTATCCAAAACTAAGCCTGGTCCTCATGGTGACGGACTGATTGGATCGATCAATAGTGGTGCAGCCAGCCTGCTTACTCAATTGCAGCAGTTGTCTTTACAATCTGCTCCTTCTAGTCAGGCTGTGCCTACTGAGTCATCACCTTCCCCCTCTGTGTCCATAAATGTTGTCCAAGCTTCTGATCCCAAAGGAAATCAACAATCCGAAGGGAAGAAGAAGGGACGTAATAATAATAAAAAGGGCAAGAACGGGAAGGGAAATGCGAATAAAACCAACGAGCATGTTGGTGAGGGTCAAAAGGATAGAAAGAAAGTGAAGTTTCCATGCAAGCTGTGTGCTGGAGACCATTTCACACACCTTTGCCCTAAAATTCAAGATGCACAGTGCCTGTTAGCTCAGCAGGGTTCTTCTAGTTCCCATGCTGTGTTAATAAACCCTTTTCCCCAAGGGCAACAACTAGTTGTTGGCGCGAATCAAAATCCTAGGGCTTCCTCTGGGGGCACCCAGGAAGGGGAAATTCCATCGAACATATTCATGATGAGTGCTCACGTGGATGTCGCTACAAGATCCCGTGATTATGGTGGAGAAGAGTCTTCGAAAGCTAAGGAAGCTCCTGATGCTACTGAGCCACTTCACATTACAAGGCCTACTGTTGAGCCTATGCCTCGGATGACCAAAGCATCCACTAAGCATTCGACGATTAATCCAAATGCTAGGGTTGCCCAGAACTACTCTATTATGGAAGATCTGGCACAGATTCCTTGTGCAATGTCAGCTTTAGAGGTGCTCCAGTATTTTCCGGCTCAGCGCAGTGCTTTGCTCACTGCCATTGGGGCTATTGATCCGAAAAATTCTCTTCTGATTACATTTGATATGACTAATTTAAAGAAGAGACTCCCCCATCATATGGCTTTTCATATTAAATCATCGTACCAGAAGTGTAATATCTTTCGAGCGGTTGTTGATGAGGGTGCTTCCACATGTGTGATGTCTCTCACATGTTGGAAGACAATTGGATCTCCCAAAGCTGTTCCATCTAGCACTGTTCTAACTGCGTTCGATGGTCATTCTCACAGATAGCATGGTATTGTCCCAGCTTTGCCTATCTGTGTTGGGGGAAAAAATGTGAATATAGAGGTTGAGGTAGTTAATGCAAGCTTGGACTACAACCTTCTATTGGGGAGAAACTAGATTTATGAAATGGATGCCATTGCATCCTCATTATTTCGCATTGTTTGTTTCCCTCACGAAGGGAGGATTGTTACAGTGGATCAACTGGACTGTCCTCCTGTAGACCCGAATGCGTCTACTGACTCATCTGTTCCAAAGTTGGATAATACTAAGGCACCTATTGAGAATTTAGGTGTTGGAATGTATTCTTCCTTGATGGGTACTTTCGATATTCCTCCTCATATGGTTCATATTAATGCAATTTCATCTTCCAAGGCTCCTCTTCGAAGAGAGTTCTTCAGAACTCATTATTTTTCGGACCCTTGGACCTTACCTTCCCCTACTGCCACATTAGCAGAAGGTCAAGTGGGTGGAATGGAATTTCCAATATCTGCAGCTGAGATTGCTTATCAGTCTATTGTTGACTCTGCAGAGACCATCCCAGCTCCTCTATCACCGGAAGAGTTGGATGGCGATGTGGCTCCAGCTTGGACACTTAGTTCTTCTTCTGCCCAGGATTTCCTTGATACCACTCTTCCATCTGAAGAGGCCATCTTGGAAGCTATGACTAGTATAGATAGACCGTGGGATGATTTGCATCATCGGTCTTACTTTTTACCTGACTTGAGCAAAGTTGAAACGAGTTTTCCAAGTCCTCCGTCTCCTGGTCCTGTTCACCCAGTCTTGAACCCTTTAGCACCAACACAGGTTTATGCTGAAGGGAACATGGCTATGATTTATCCTACTATCTCGATGAACATTTCCAGGGATCCCAATATTATTGAGAATGTCTTCATCGGAGCTGAATGTTCCCGTGAAGAGATTCAGATTTACACCGAGTTCTTTAAAGAGTATAGAGATGTATTCACTTGGTCTTATGAGGAAATGCCTGGTATAGATCCATCTATTGTCCATCATGAGATCAAGACTTACGAAAACGCTAAGCCTGTGAGGCAAAAACTTCGTCCGGTCAATCCTAGGAAGGCAGAAGCTATCAAAGCTGAGGTGGAGAAGCTGCTTAAGGCGGGATTCATTTTCCCTATTCCTTTGATTGAATGGGTTTCAAACCCTGTTCCCGTAGATAAAAAACAAGGAAAAATTTGCGTTTGCATTGATTTCAGAGACCTAAATAAAGCATGTCCTAAAGATAATTACCCCACACCATTTATAGATCAGATCATTGATGCATGTGCCGGTGATGAGATTTTCTCCTTCATGGACGGTTTCTCCGGATATAATCAGATTACTATCCATCCTGAAGATCAGCATAAGACTGCCTTTATTTGTCCCTGGGGTACTTTTTCATACAAGAAGATGCCTTTTGGTCTTAAAAATGCTGGGGATACCTTCCAGTGGGCCATGTCATATGCTTTCCATGACATCAAAAAGATTATCGAGGCGTACTTGGATGATTTAGCTGCTCATTCTCGGAAGAGGATGGATCATCATGCTCACCTCCGTCAAATATTTGAAAGGCATCATTTCTATAAGATAAGGTTGAATCCGAACAAGTGCGTTTTCACGGTTACATCCGGTCAGTTATTGGGATTCATTGTGTCTAGAGAATGGATAAGGATGGATCCCTTCAAGGTTGAGGCAATACTTCGGTTGCCTCCCCCGTCCTCTGTCCGTCAACTTCAAAGTCTACAAGGAAAGTCTAATTTTCTTCGGAGATTTATCGTAAATTATGCTGAAGTTACCAAGGGATTTATGAGATTGTTGAAGAAGGGAGTTCCATTTCTTTGGGATGACTTCGATCAACGCTCATTCGATGCTTTGAAAAAGGCATTGACCTCTGCTCCTTTATTGAGTCCACCTGATTATAGCAGGGATTTCCTTTTGTACCTGGCAGCAGCAGAATCTACTATTGGTATGGTTCTGGTTCAGGAAGATGATGCTCTTGTAGAGCATGTTATATACTATCTTAGTCGAGGCTTGGTAGGACCTGAACTCCGGTACACTCTGATAGAAAAGTTAGCTTTAGCAGCAGTTCATGCTGTATAGTGACTCTGGCATTACATTATTCTACGAAAAACTTATGTTTTGGCAGCAGCCAATCCATTTCAGTTTTTCCTCAGTAGGCGAGTGATTGGGGGCAAATACAATAGATGGATTGTGATTTTGCAGGAATTTTACCTTGATTTTATGTCTGCCAAATCCAAGAAATCATTATTTTTCGCAGAATTGATCTTCGAGTTGCCCTGTGGGGATGAGATAGTCTATGATGAATCCTTCCTAGATGAACATTTGTTCCTTATCTCCTCAGAGGATCCTTGGTATGGAGATATAATTGTGTATCTTCAGAGTGCGAAGTTTCCCTCTACTTTTTCGAAAGATGAGCGTCGTAAGTTGCGTCACTTGGCTAAGAGTTACTTGATCATTAGTGATGATTTATACCGTCGAGGGGTTGATTCAATCCTGAGACGTTGCTTAACTCTCGAAGAAGCTGAGGCTGTGCTGAATGATTCCCAAAGTGGAGCTTGTGGTGGTCATTTATCTGGGCTTTCTATAGCCCAAAAGATCTTGCGTGCTGGGTACTTTTGGCCCTCGATTTTCAAGGATTGCATCGAATCGGTCAAAAAGTGTCATCCGTGTCAAGTTTATACTCGAAAAATGTGCGCTGATCCAACTCTGGTTTTTCCAGTCATTACTGTCGGTCCCTTTAGAAAGTGGGGTATTGATTATACTACTTGTAACCCGCCTTCGGCCAAAGGTCACAAGTACATTATTGTAGCAGTCGACTACTTTACGAAGTGGGTCGAGGCTATGCCTACTTTTGGGAATGATGGTGAGACTGCAGCTCTTTTTCTTTTCAACTAGGTTATTGCTCATTTTGGTATTCCTAGAGAGATTGTCACTGATCATGGCAGTCATTTTCAGAATAGCATGATGGCTGAGTTGGCTCTAAAATTAGGTTTCCAGCAGGAGCATTCATCTCCGTATTATCCTCAAGCCAATGGGCAAGTGGAAGCCGTGAATAGATCCTTGAAGACAATTCTTCAAAGGAAAATTGATAAAGCTCGATCCAACTGGCATATTATGCTATATCCTGCACTTTGGGCATACAGGACGTCAGTGAAAACTGCAACTGGCTTTACTCCGTTTCAGCTAGTGCATGGGTTGGAATCCGTATTTCCCATTGAATGTGAGATTCCTTCTCTTAAGTTAGATGTTGAACTTCTTCCTGACACTTCTAGTCTTGAAGAACGGATCCTTCATCTGGAACATCTCAATGAGCAGCATCGAGATGCTGCCACGATGAACGAAGACATAAAAACCGAGTTAAAGTTCAGTACGATAAGGCGGTCAAGCCTAGGGTATTTTCAGAAGGTGACCTTGTTTTGGTCTATGCCCAAGAAAAAATGCCCTGGGGGCAAGAAAGTTTAAATCTATGTGGTATGGCCCCTTTATTGTTAAAAAATTCCTTAAGAAAGGAGCATACACCTTGGTTGATTTTGGAGGAAACTAGTTGCCGGAGCCTAGAAATGGGCTCTATTTGAAGAAGTATTATGCCTACGCTTCGGCCTGGCATGTTGCTTTTATATATAGTAGTTTTTCTTTGTACATATCTGATTTTTCGATCTTTGATGGGTTGGTGATGTTTTTGATCTGCTTTCGCAGGTTGTGTCGGATGTCATGAGTCATTTTGGTTTCACCGATGGTGCTAGTAGACACACCCGGAACTTAGCTTTCGCGGCTTGGGTGCTTCATTATCCATCCGGTCAGCTGTTAGTATCAAGAGTGGTCTGCATTGGTCCTGCTTCCAATAATATAGCAGAATACACTACAATTGTTTACCTAATCTCGAAGGCAATATCTTTGGGTGTTGATTCGTTGGTAGTTTTCTTGGACTCTCAGCTAGTGGTGTCGCAGTTGAACAATACTTATCAGGTTCGAGATCCATTTTTACTCTGATTGTTCTTGAGGGTACGTTTGTTACAACGATCATTTCAATTTTTAACTTTCATTCATATTCCTCGAGCTGACAATTGGTTGGCAGACTCATTAGCTAATCAAGAAATTTATTGGCATATTAATCATTCCATACAATAAAATTTAATCATAAAAAACATCATAAATTTTGATACATTTGGTACATCACATCAAACATCGCTGTATATATATCATCAGAGTGTTCAAAACTATACAAAAATTTGGATCCATAAGTCATACAAAAATTTGGGCTTATGCCTGATCATGTTCAGTCTCAAAAAATATACAGTCATCTGATACATCATATCTATCTACTACTGAGGTCCCTGCCCAGAAGTTGTGTTCCTATAGAACATGATCGCGGTGGCAACTCGGCGGAATAACCGTACCTAGTCGTGAGGTACTCCTACCACTTGCCTCTGGATGGCTTCAGGCAGATCTTCCACTGCAGCCATAGGTACTTGGCAGGTTAATCCCTCCAAGTTCCTCTGTACAGCGTGGAGGGTTCTGTCTGGATCCACTATATCTGCTTCGCCTCTGCGACGCTTATGTCGTGGGTATCCCTCAGGTCGAATTGGTCCAATATCTGTTTCATGATCATTTTAAAATTGTAAGTCTTTTGAATCCAATCAAAAACATGTCTTTTTTTCTCATTTTTTCATACATATTGAAAAAATCCAAAAAATTATATAAGTCAAAAATTGTAAACTTACCGACTGTACCCCATGCTGCGCCTGGTGGAAGGACAAGATCTGGATCTCCATGAAATTCCATCCCGACATAGGGATAGTCTTCCACCGCGATGATTTTTTCTCTCCACCATAAGAAGAACTCATCATCCCAAGTGGTCCGGGGAACTTCACTTCCCCCCAATCTCTTCATCATGTCTGCCCAGCGGGCAATTCTTGGGTCTCTTGGGCTGCTGATGGTAGAGATCACTCTGGGTCTTAGGACTGGAATCTTCTTGAAGAAGAATGTCATCAAAATTGTACCGTATCCAAAATTTTTTGTCTTTACTTGGCGGATAGAGGTCAATTGTTGCTTCATGTTCATTAGTAGGGCGGTGCACCAATCATTTACATGAGCTAAGCATTCCACTGCTATGCTCATTTGCGTCCTCGACGCCTGGTGTAGGGAAGCGAATCCCGCTACCCTGCCAATGGTGAAAAGGAGGATTTTCATGTGCAAATCCCTTAAATATTTGATTGCAATTTGAGTTCCAACTTTCTTCGAACCCTCTACACAGTACACGTGGACGTAATCTTCCACGGTGAGCCCTCCCAAAGGCTTACCGTGCAAGTCCACTGGTTCCCCCCTCCGGGAGAGTCCAGTGATAAAATATATGTCTTCCACTTTAATGCGTACAGGCATCTGATCTATCATAAAGCAGTCCTCTTCCGGTTCCCAATAATTCACAAGAATTTCAAGCAACCGGACATTGCTTTTCATATTTGGCATTTTGAAAAACTTGAGTAATCCGCAATTCCGAAGAATATTCAGTGATGCTTGGTTCTTTATGACTTCTTGATCAATTTCACTGTGTTCGCGCTCTCTCCATGAGATGGTCATCCTGTCAAAATTTAATAATTCATTCATTAGCTACGCATTTTTCATTTTTGGGTTGCGCATACGCAACTTTCTCTTTGCACAGTCGCGTGTATAAACGACTTGACCATTATCAACCCACGTATGCGAAAACCCGTGATTTTTAGCAAGAGATTCTATGGTGAAAATTCCTAAATTTTAGTTTTTGAATGGACAAAATGGATAGCAAGGATGATTGATGAGCTTACCTAACAAATTCGGTGGATTTCGACGGTTGGTTGCTCCTGATTTGACGAAAGAAGCTTTTTTCTCCAGAGCACTTTTTTCCAAATCAGCAATGTAATAATGAACCAAATATGAGGTAGAGATCACTCTGGCAAGAAAATTTAAGGTTTTCAAAAAAGGTATTAGTGATATGAGCATCATTGTCTAGCTGATCATCGTTTTGGAATGCATCTAACAACATTGTCTCCATGGCAGTTGTATCCCTTAAATAATCATCGATACCAACCTTTATTTGATTTCATCCATTTCCAGCTTCTGAAGAACTACTATTGTTGTTGCTATTTCGAATTGGTGAATCTGGACTTATTGGGAATTGAATAGGTGGGTGATTCAACCATTCTTGGTATCGTTTCTCTCCTAGTTTTTCTGTTAATTCAGCTTTCTCTCGATTTGACATTGTCGTGGGGTGCAACGGAATATGCTAGGTAGGTTTCTCATCATCACTAGAATCCTAATAATTTCAAAAAATATATTTGAACATGATTAGTACAAGATCAATGATATCAATTAGTAAGCATGTCAATTCATGATTAATGGTTTAACATTGAAATAATTACATTATACCAAATAATTATTACCATCACTATCCCAGGATTGTGGCTAGAAGATGGCATGTTACAATTGGCAAGGTGAAGCGGTTGTCCATTTTAATTTACCAACCACGCCTTGCGGTATGCTACTCCTGATAAGAGCCTCTGCGTTTTGGAGTTGTTTGAATATTTTGTGCATATGAACTCAATTCTGAATCTGCATGAACCTAGAATTTTGTATACATTAATTTTATTCAGTTGATTGACATGGATAGAAAAAATAATTTCAATTAGATAATGAAAATATAAATAAAATCTGAAGTAATTATGGCTAGAGATGGAAAGGGAGAACTTTGTGATGGACTTTGAGAAACAACTGGATTTTGAAGAATTGTCCATTTGATATAATTTTGAGATTTTTTTCTGGAATTTGAGGAAAATCAATAATAAATTTTTGTGTACATACTTGAAAGTAATTTCAGTGCCATAAACAAGGAGATTTTGTTATTGGTGCAAATGTATTATTAACTGCACTGGTGTAGTTTTATTACCAGACGCACCAGTGTTGTTAGTTAACAAATGCTCTGAATATTGGGGAAAAAATCACAACTTTATTTTTTTGAAGTGAAAAAAAGTGGTAAACTGGAAAATGAGAAGAAAATGATTTTTTGGAAATCTAATTTCATATAAATTTCTTTAAATAGTAAAAGCTATTCATTATTTCATTATTTTTGAAAAAAAAGATCAGGGAGTGATTTGCACGAGCAGCATACCTGGAGCAAGAGAGCACTGTGGAGCAACAAAATACTTTCGAACAACATCACTAATCAGAGAATCAAAATTTGAAACATCTGGTGATTCATACAAAAACCATGTAGTATACTAAAATTGTTAAATTTTGTTGTAATAATTGTTTTTTTACAGTATCTATTAGATTTAATAAAAGCATGGTAAAAAATTTAAATTTTATTGTGCATTTTACTAATACAATCATGTAAAATCTCTATTCCTATTTACATTTAATTAAAATTTAGAAAAAAATAAAATAATAAAATAATAAAATAAAATATATCCATCCTTATGTTAAACCTTTGCTTCTTCTTGTTTATGTGACTTAACAATTAGGGCTTTTCATTTTAGATTTATAGGGTTTGTATATATATATATATATATATATATATATATATATATATATATATATATATATATATATATAGATAGGCATATGACATCTAAACCGCGAGACCACTTGTAGTGTTGGATCTCAATCCCTATAGGCCCTTGCACGAATTTAAAAAAAAACAACTTTAGTTAATCAATGCACATTGTTTAAAATAACGCATTGGTGTGTGATTTTAGTATAACACACCGAGTGTGTATTGATAATTTTTTTTATTATTATTAATTTTTGTTTATGTTAATCAGTTCTCTGTTATTCATATAACGCACTGGGTCTCCTATTGAAAAAGAGCACTGTATAATATTTATACTATATTTCCAGTACCTTTATAAGAACATGCCACACTGCTTTTCGTGCTTAAGTTGCGAAATTCACACCGATCGTTTAATTTAGATAGACACATTGTTTTCTTGATTTTTTTTTTTTCCTCAAAAGTATATGTTTTATTTATAAAATATATTAATGAATGGTACATGTTTTATATTGGTAAAGAAATGGCTGACAAGAGTTCAAGTAACAAAAATACTGATAACACATCCAAAAAAGAAAAAAAGGCAAGTTATTTATAAATTATTTACAAAAATTATTATTTTTGAACTATATGTAAGTCAAAATAATATGTATTGTTTAGTGTGTATCATGCAGAGCCACAAAATGACGAAGCTCAATAAGCTTGATTCTTATCTAAGACCATAAGAGCATAAAATCTTGATGGAAAAATTACAGAAGGATGAATTAGGTGAATGAAAAATATTATCGATCCAATATGAGTTTTTTTTTTGAATTTTCATTAATAATAGACTTAAAAATATTAGATAACATGTTTCAAATAATACATTAATTCATGTATGTGTAATTTTCTACAGGGACCAACAACGAATAAAATGAATGTTATTCTAAGAAAAGAAAAAAAATAAAACATGGAAATGAAAAATAATTGCTCCTTAGCTCATCCAAAGTGGCATTGGAGGTTAACAAAAGGGGGGGAAACTTTTACAAAAGTTTTAGGGATTTAGTGGAGTGAATTTTTAGACGTTATTTCCACTTACAATACAAAAATCAATCCAATGATTCCAAGAACCAAATTTTGGACTCCTTCCACTATCCATGATTTCATATCTCAAATTCTATGTGGAAGAGAAAGCCATGAATTATTTTATCAAAAGAAATGTGTTGGTGGTAAAAAATGCGATGATTGTGGAAATTTGTCTAAATTTCAAAACAAATATCATACTGATATAAATAATCAATCATTGTCCAACATGAAAGGGAAATGGAAGAGATATGAATATATCCATACATTGATTCAAGGTTCAAGTAGTACTACAAGTGCTAAGAGAGTTGATTTACAAGAAGAAGAATTTTTTGTGATAGATTTTTTGAGAAAGTTTGTACACCAAGAATTCCCATAGAGCTCGATGGTAGGACTTGCAATTCAAAAAATCTCGTGAATTTTTTCAACCAGGGACCATTTTGTCAATAATTGATTTTGCAGAAAACTACACATTTTTTCCACAAAAAGAAATTTAGAGTGAATACTATCATTTTAACCAAGTCTCCATGCTCATTCATATTGCATATAGACATGCTAAACAAAATTTTGATCATATAGAAATCACCAGTGAAAATCGACATGTTATTAAAGAATAAAAATTTTATATTAGTGACGATCGTACACATGATACATATTTTGTACAACACTATTTTGAAAATATTTATGATTCCTTGAAAAGTCATGGAATAAAATTCAATGAACATTGGATATGGTAAGATGGATGCGTGGGTCAATTAAAATATTCACAGTCATTATTTTGGTTGTGTCATCTTCATATGAAAACCCACATTAAATATTGTTAGAATTTCTTTGAGACTCGTCATGGAAAAGGAGAACATGACAGTGTAGAGACATGCATAAAATAAGCACTTAAAATATATAAAATGGAACACTCTGCGAACCGACTTGTCGCAGCTGAAGAAGTTGTTCAATGGTGCGTCGTTGCACTAAGCCATGAGACTAACCGATCAAGGGAAGTACGAAGGTACATTCAATTTAATTTTTATTGGATTTCTAATTTTAAATGGTACATTTATCACAATTATTATCTTTGACGGAATTTTCATATCATCTTTATTTTCTTCTTTGAATTTTCCATATAGGTATTTTTTGCATATTGGGGTCCAAGATGTAGACAGATCGATTGGATATGACATTGAAACAACAAAAGGGACTCAAAAATTGCATTCAATTAAAAAAAAATTCTCCAAAAATTTGTTTGCATTGGATAAAAGAAAATATTCATGTTTTCATAGACAACGCAGAATCCAATGATGTTTGTGAAAATAAAATGTATGTAAAATATTGGCAACATACAAAACTAAATACAAAGGGTAAAATGTCTGTTGGAAGCTTTCAAGAAATGCAATCATAGGAGACTACAATATCATCTGATGGTGATCGAGTTTCTGATCTTGTTAGAGAAGGTAACATTTCAATTTCTTTCAAATGATAGAGATCTAGAAATACATATTTAAATCACGTGCACATGTTTATTTTAAAGTTAATTTTTCATGTTAATTATCATCTAATTTTAAATGGATAAGTTTGTTTTATTGTGCAGGAGATGTTTTTGTTGTAGTTTCACCTACTATCAACGATGAAAATGTGAAGTATTATTTGATGCGATGCACTTAACGAAAGATGAAATTATTAGAAAACTATGATGATAGCACGTTTACATATGACAGAGGGTCTATTATTTTGAAAGGTTATCTTTTCCAACAAACTAATCAAAGTGGGGATTTTTTTTGTTTTCAAAGCTATGAACCTAATGTCATAAGTTGTCAATATAGTCACTTGGTTTGTGCAAGATGCATAAAGTTGATAGAAGTTCAATCAAAGAAAAAAACGAAAAAATTAAGAAATGGAAAATGTCAAAAGTTGATCATGAACGGATCATTTAAGGTGGCATTTTGATGGAATTTTTTTTATTGAACTGCCGAACAATTTCTTCTATTTTGTTTCTTCCTTTAGAACTTCCAGAACTCAACTGAAAATTGAACTTCATTTTTATTTTATATTTACAAGTGTTTGCACATGTATATTGTTTTGGTACATGAACACGAGAAATTTATACACGTGTATACATACAGATGTCTGGATTATCTAGTCTTAAATGATTTCATACATTCTCTGGTAAAATTTGTCATAATGTCACTATTGTAATATGCACATATCTGTGTATCTAGCATAGTTGATATAATGAAAATTTTAAGTTGCACGATTTTGTTTTAGATGTATCTATTAAGTAAATTATAATATTCATTCTTGAATGCAAATTGTGTGGTACGTGTTTTGTAATTTCTAGTTTACTATCAACTGAAAGTAGATTTTATATGTACATTAATGAAAAATGTTGTGTACTGGATATATATGTTTTAATGCAATTTTAAAATTTTATTATTCTTTGACACGTCTAAGAACACCTAGAATTATATGATTTTTTTTAGATATGTACATCAATATGTATTGTACATCAACCATTTTTACATATATTCAAACATTTACTTAAATCATTTTTATGTACATATATCCATGTGAATTTTTTTTTGTTTGTAACTTCGGCTAAAATATATTAAAAGCATGAAAAACTATACATAGGAAATGGGCAAAGACGGCAAGCAGTGCTTAGCCTATCCCTACCTCGGTAGTATTCAAAATAAACCAATTTTGGGGCTGTCTCAAAGGAGGAAATCAGCCTCTTAAGAGTCTCATCCAGTATTGTAATATAAAATATTCAGTGGCCCATATAAAAACAAAATAGCTGAATTATATCTTGAGGTGACAATCATGGAGTTCATTCATCTTCATTCATCGCCTGGTCCTCTTCCTGTATCAGGTACCCATATTCTCTAGCAGTGGATTCCTCCTCAGCTATGGGCATTCAAGGATGCTTCGGAGGGGTCGCACGGGCGATGGGAGCAACTGGGTACTCCGCGTCATAATCTCTGGTCCAGACACTACCCAAGTCCGTAACCCAAATGCCTATCTCCTCCATCTTGTACTCATAACCTGGAAGCAGGTTGGTGTTCCTAGGTAAAGGCTGCACAGATTGTGGAATAGCAGAATTCCTGCCTCTTCTACCCTTAGGCTTCTTCGGAGGCAAAAGAGTCTCTCCATGAATGTTATCAAACGCTTGAGGAGCCAACACCTCAAGGCTATCAGATGCAGAGCCCTCAGTGGATTCCAATCGCTAGTCATGGGCACAGTGAGAGAAACCTAAAAACACACCTTTGTAGCTGCCTCTAATGGGTTTCTAATGTTGGTGTGAGGCCATGGTATGGCTTCTGACCTATACATTTTATGATTGTTTTTATATTTAAAAAAATAAATATGTATTTTACTTAAATATTACCTAAATAATAGATGTACATCCTAAAATTATAGAACATTCACACACGTTCAAATGCATAACATGTACCAATGTATGTATGTCTTAAATGTAATTTGAAATTTCCATATAGATTCATTTTATATTTAACAAATAAAATGACAACTTTAGTTTTAAGAACAATTATATCACAACATGTGAGCACATGCCAAATGTAGTTCAACTATCCAAAATATACACATTTATGTGTATATTGTAATTTGAAATTTCCATCTACATTCATTTTATATTTAACAAATATAATGCCAACTTCATTTTATATTTAAGAAATATAGTGACAACTTTAGTTTTAGAAACAAAACATTATATCACAACATGTGATCACATGCCAATGTAGTTCAACTATCCAAAATATACACATGTATACATGTACATGGTTTGTAATTTGAAACTTCCATCTAGAGAGATTCATTTTATATTAACATTATTAAATGACAAATTAAAAAAAAATATATATATATCACAATCACATGCCAAATGTAGTTCAACCATCCAAAATATACACATTGTGAAAATGTAATTTGAAATTTCAATATGGAGATTCATTTTATATTTAAAAATTAAAATTACAACTTCAGTTTTAAAAACAAAACATTATCGAAAAATGAGATAACATGCCAAATGTAGTTGAACTATCCAAAATATACACATGTTTTGTAATTTGAAATTTCCATCTAGATTTGAATATTTTGTTGAAAAATGAAATGACAACCTAAGTTTAAAAAAAAAAAAACATTATATCACAACATGTGAGCACGTGCCAAATGTCGCTCAAATATCCAAAATATACACATGTACATGTGTTTTGTAATTTGAAATTTCCATCTAGGTTCATTTTATATTTAAAAAATAAAATGACAACTTGAGTTTTAAAAACAAAACATTATATATCACAACATGTGATCACATGGCAAATGTAACTATCCAAAATTTAAAATCATTCTTGATAAAATGTAGTTTAAAACTATATCCAAATACTAAAATATGTCCAAAATTTGTATCACATGAACAATTAAACTAAATATATATGTTGGGTATGTGTTATATTCTTTTCACGACTAGTCACGCGTGGGGGGGTCACATGGGGGGCAACAACACCCCCATGTACGTTGCGTCGGGGCACAACAGGGGGGTCAGGGGGGGGCGACAGCCCCTCCTATTGGGGTGCGGGGCAGCACCCCAGGAAAAAAAAATTGGACCTTATTTTCCAGTGGGCGGACCCACCCATGGTTTTGTGCATGGGTTTGCACATGGTTTTGGGGCATGATGGTTTTCGGCCCGTGGTATTTTGTAGATCTGGTCAAGGGAACTACGGTTATGTTCTAATCTAGGGTTAATGGATTGGGGTTTATGTATGCTTTGGCATGTATATATATGCATTGTAACACTAAAAGGAATATAATGAAAAATGAAGTTGGTCCTCCCGATTTGGGATCCAGGGGAAAATCTCTGTGTTTATCTTTTTTATGTTTTATGCTCTTGCTATTGTTTATTTTCTGTTTTAAGATTCGTTTGTAGATAATTTATGTATAGGGTTAAAACCTACAATATATAGTTGAATGTATAGTGTTACAAGTATCAAGTTATATAGAAAATTAAATATGACTGCAAAGATAAGACTATATATAAAAAAGTAAATTTAAGACCAGATCTATCAAATATAATGTTGCACACATGTGCATCAAAAATCAAATGCATATGGATCTAGTGTCTCTGCCAACAAAGTCCTGATCCTCGTGCTATCATCTGAAGAATGTGGAACCTATACACAATGTGTACAAACATTAATATTTAATGTTTTAAAATTGAATGAGAATATATAACTTCATGTAAAAAAACAAAATGAAAAAAGAAAAAAATCATGCAATACCTCATGTGCTTCCCTCTCCATTACCTTTTGTTGCTCATCCATTAAAACATCCGCCATAGTAACATCTTCTACAGTAAACTGTACAATATACATGTACAAGTATATATATATATATATATATATATATATATATATATATATATTAAAAAATTTCAAATGAAAATGCACATAAACTATATTTCAATAATATTAAAAAAAAATTACACAACTTGTTCAAATGGTGTGGATGTTACTATCTCCATCATATACTCCATCGCTAGAGTCCTTGGAGAACAAAAATCATGTCCAAAAACCTAAAATTCAAACATTTTAAAATTATAAAATACCTCAAGATCTAGATCTCATTTTATAATAAGACTTTTGACCTTCAATTTATAACTTAAACATATAAGTGAAAAGTTGAATACTTGTGATGGTAAATTGGGCACATCTCCTAAGGGTGGCTTCGAAAGAAAATCTACAGAAACCTAAAACTCAAATAATTTAAAACTGTAAAATAAATCAAGGTCTAGATCTTACTTTTTAATGGAACTTTTGAACTACATTATATAAGTTAAAAATATAATTAAGTGAAAAATGGTTCATACTTATGATGGTGTATTTGGCACATCTCCTAAGGAAGAAGAAGGTACCTCCATCGCAAAAATATCGGACAGAATCAAAATCTGTTAACATTTAATTATATACATGTAAATATGTACACAATTATTTATTTTAAAAATATGTCATCATGTTTCTATATATAATAATAGATAAAATATAATTTTAAATCATCATATTCACTTAAAAAACACTAACATGTGCCAACATATCATCTTGATGGTGGCCCCTTCTTGATTGTGTGATTGATTGTGAGAACCATTTTGATTGTGTGAACCTGAGGCTTCGATTGTGATATTAACATCTTCGTTCATCAAGCGTGAGAGCTGAAAATGGTGCTCACATATATGATACACTTTTTTTAGATTATTGTATACAAATAAATGCATGTATATATGTATTTATTACAAATTGTACATGTGTTAAAATAATTACCCTAACCATTAACACATACCGATCCCATGCCATATTCATCATGAATAATTAGGTTCTACCAACAATTACGATAATTTTTTGCATATGGTCTGAGATCTTCATCTGTATGATACAAAAAATTAGCACATGCATTCTCTCATGCTCTTTGTTGATTCATACAAAAATAAATTCCACCCAGTCCACTCTGGACATTTTCAATGATGACATCCCTTGCTTCTCGACTAATTTCAGAAGTGGCATCCTTCTCTGACCACAAAATTTTGACACGAAGAGGTCTACTAACCAATCACTACAAGAAAAAAGGACATTGGTGAGGGTCATGCTTGTAACAGACCTTTAAGGTCCGTCACCAATGTCACATATGGTGACAGTCCTTAAAAAAGCGTCATTGTAAGTGTATATAGTGATGGTCCTTTAAGGTCTATCACCAAAGCCATTTTCAATGACAAATTTGGTGAGGGTTGTTAAAGGCCCATCACTAATTCTCTCTTTGGTGACACTTCTAGTGATGAACTTTTAATGACCCTCCTGGATGCTCTTATTGTTACGTTCCGTGACGGTCAAAAAATGTCCATCATCATTGATCATTACAATGAGTTTTTGATAAAGTTATGTGCTTGTCAATATATTTTTTGTCAAAATATAATGATTTATTACCATTATTGTGGATTATTTTTTATAATATATCCAAGGCCATAGTGGTTAGAGTCAATCAATTTTTTAAGAAGTAATTAGTGTGTATCATTTCCCTCAATTAATGACTAGTTGAATAGAGTTTTCCTATGAGTCAACACATGATTCATATATATTGAGTTTATTATCTAGAAAATTCCCTTTTGATAAAGTCCCACTAGTGTGTGTAGGAAATATATGATTTAATACATAATCAAGCTATGTCAATTCTATTAATGAGAAAGACCTAACACTCCTCGATAATCCGAGTACACCTTAAATTAATTCTTTGGAACACACTAACATTTCTTAGCACCTCGCATGTCTTTGAAAATATTTGTACCTAGAACATCTTTTCATGAAACTGATGCCAAAACACATTGTGGCATGCTATAGCACAACATAGAACTCCCCTAGCATGTGTTGGCATGCATGTAGTCCCTAACATGCCCTAGAACACCTTGGTTGAATGCATTGACATACATTAGCACTTGGCACACGTCAATGCCACTTGGCATGTATTGGGACCTATTATTAGTGTGGCTAGTATGCCCATTTTGAAAAAGATAAAATATAGACTTATTAACCCTATTATTGGTTCTTCCATTTGTTTCCTTGAAACTTCTTGACACATATTGACATAACTTGGCACCCTGCACATCCGTAGCACCTGCCATGTATTGGAATATCTTGGCACTATTTGGCACATATAATTAGCACACCGTGGAACTCCCAACACACTTTGAGACTTCTTGACATGCCTTGATATTCCCTAGCATTCTTATCAATCCTTAGCATACCTTGGTATTCCCTCCTTGGCATGACAACTAGCACTCATTAACACTAGTCCCTCGCACACGTTCCTCATATTCATTAACTTCCATGAATTTTGACCTAGTTCTCCCTTAATTTTTTTTCATAATACTCCTTAAAATTCCTCAACATGCAATAGCACTCTCTAGCACACCTTAGCACTCTTCAACATGCCCTTCCACTTCATAACATGCATAACACTCTGTGACACATATTGGCACTTGGCACATATTGGTGCTTGGAATGCCTTATCATGTATGGAATACGTTGACATGCCTTGGTATGATTTGGAATGGTTTAATATTAAATTTATTTGAGATCAACATTTGGAAATTAGATGATAAGAAACAAAGGAAGACTTGGCACCTTTTGGTGCCTAGGGTTGGTATGCCTAGCATGCCCCTCCTAGAAAAGGTAAATTGATGACTTATCAACCCTCTCGTGTGTTAATTTCCTAGTATTTTAACTTTTCTCTCCCTTTTGTTGCCTTGACAGTCCCTGCCATACATTGACACACCCTTGCACATCTTGGAAAGCCTTATCACTTGGCACATATTAGCATGTTTTACATGCCTTCGCACTGTCTGACACTTCTTAGCATTCCCTATCACGCCTTGGTACTCATGTCCTCACATCTAGCCTTTACACTTTTTTACGACTTGGGAATCCGATAAATTCCTTGGCTATTGCAGTTCACGTGAAAATATTGGCTTGCTTCAATCGCAACGATTTGACCAATTGCACCTACTACAAGTAGATTGTGCATTTTTCACCTAATAACTACCTATAACGCATCTTATTCCACTCATGTCCAGGCTCAACTTGTGTAATATTCCCAATTAGCCCAAGCTAATGGGAATAAACAATTTTGTTTCATTTTCCTGTTTCATGAATAAATGTGTAAAGGAGGACAATAAAAACTCCTAAAACAGTGAATAAATCAATGCCACATGTTAACAAAGATAAATATGGGATATCTTAATAAAACATCTTTATGTGTGAAAGGGATTGAACCATTTGACTCGGTCAACCATGACCAAATCAACAACGTTTTCTAGAAGAAGTGATCCGCATTGATGCACAACGCAGTCTTAGTTGGAGGTGGCACATGTGAAAGAAGCTAAATAATTGAGATGGTTTAGGGTTTTGCAAGATCTCAATCTTATAAAAGGAAGAGGAGGACAACAGGAGAAGGTTTTTGATGATTATAACTTTTTGAAGATTTTTTCTGTTTAGAAATTTATTATTTTGTTGGTTCTTTAGTAGAGAATAGTGTTGTTTAGCACTGGGTGTTCCTGATCAAGAATCCCACCTCTTTCCTTGAACCATTGGAGGAGTCTTGCATTTCTTAACCACTATCAAGCATTTGGCCAAGCTCTTCTTCCAACTACAACGCAGATCTTGTCGATGTTTTGGATGTCTTTGTAAGCTGTAGCAAGTGGAGGGTAGATATACTTAGATCTAGGCCATTCTAGTGCCTCTTTTCACTGGGAGAGTCTTCTATCCCACTGGCAAGAGAGTATAAGGTCTTTGTTTAAGATACATTGTTGGTGGAGAATCTGATCATGTAAAGAAAGTTTCATTTTCTGATTGTACATGTTATTTCACCATTTTTATTCAGGCCATGACTACTAGAAGGAGTAATGTATCATGTAAATCTCATGGCAAAAATTGGGCCACTATTAGACTCATAACAAAAATTACATAGTGTTTTCCTATTTAAATCATTTTCAAGAATGCATGAACTATGCAGAGTTGGGGCAGCCATATGACTCTATGAAAGAGTTAATTCAGCCATCTCTTCCTTCTTTTGAGAGAGGAGAAATATCCATGCACAACCCCATGTGTATGAGAGACATTGTTGGTGGAGAATCTGATTGTACATGTTCTTTCACCATATTTATGGAGGCCATGACTCCTAGGAGGAGTAATCTATCATGTAAATCTCATGGAAAAAATTGGGCCACTATTATTGGCTGAAAGTAGCTGTAGATTACACTCCAAATATAGAGCATATCTGTGTACAAAAATTTATATCTATATTAGATCTATACACTAGAAATGCTCCTTTACAAATTCCCCTTCGGTTTTTTAGAAAAAAGTGAAGTACATGGAGTAGATCTGAGATCTTATGCAGCAAATCTGCAGAATGATTCAGAAATTTTGAAGAAAATATAGGAGTATTCATATTAGATCTGAATATGAAATGGATAAGATCTGAAATCCATGGATCACCACAGTGAAGGCCAGATTCCCAACACTAGAGATCTCTCCTCCAAAATTCTGCCAAAACACCCTACGACTTCTCACTTGCAAATAACGTAGTACTAGAATATAAACTATGTTGTAGGCTCTAGAAAATGGTTTGGACTCAAGCCAAGGTCTGAAAATGTGCTCCAATCATCCAACACTCTCTTGCCAATGGGATAGAAGACTCTCCGAGTGAAAAGAGGCACTAGAATGGCATATATCTGAGTAGATCTAGCCTCCACTTGTTGCAGCTTACAAAGACAGCCAAACCCTCAACAGGATTTGTGTTGTAGTTGGAGGAAGAGCTTGGCCAGATGCGTAATATTGGTCAAGAAATGAAAGACTCTTCCAACAGCTACTCAAGGGAAGAGGTGGGATTTCTGATCAGGAACACCCAGTGCTAAACAACACTATTCTCTGCTACACAGCCAAGAGAATAAGAAATGTCTAAACAGAAAAAATATTAAGACAATGATAATAATCAACAACCTTCTCTTGTTGCCCTCCTCTTCATTTTATAATATTGAGATCTTACAAAACCCTAAGCCATCTCAATTATTTAGCTTCTTTCACATGTTCCATATCCAACTAACATTGTGTTGTGCATCAATGAGGATCACTTCTTCTAGACAACATTGTTGGTTTGGTCATGGTTGACCCAGTCAAACGGTTCAATCCCTTTCACACATAAGGGTGTTTTATTCAGATAGCCTAGATTTATATTTGTTCACATGTGGAATTGATTTATTCACTGTTTTAGGAGTTTTTATTGACCTCCTTTACACATTTATTTATGCAACAGGAAAATGAAACAAAACTATTTATTCCCCATTAGCTTGGGCTAATTGGGAATATTACAGTCCTCCCCTCCAAAATGTTTCTTGTCTTCAAGCAACTGATAAGTTGAGTGCTGCAACACTTCTCCTCCTCCATTGGTGACACCATCATGAGTTAAGCTTCCTCCATAAGCTAAGTGTTCACCAATCTAGCCCTCCATGAATTTTTCCTCCAAAGTCATCATGAGATGTACATATTCCATCCCACAAGGAGTCAAGAAATAAAATGAAACAAGCATGGATGAACCAATACTCTCCCTGAAACATGTAGCATAAGGTACATAGAGAGTCTCCATCCCATTTGGTACATACATGCTCCCAGATATGGAATTTTCATGTGACATTCCATTGCTTTTTTGGGCTGTTTAGTAGAGATTGCAAGTGTTGTTTAGCACAGGGTGTTCCTGGTCAGGAATCCCACCTCTTTCTTAGAGTAGCTCTAGAAATATTATTGTACTTCATTCTACATCAGGAATTGATGCCACATCTCTTTTCCTACTTTCTGCATAACATTCATATTCAGAAACTATAGATTTCTGAAGATCATTTGGAAGGTGGAATATGTCTTCAGTACTTCAGCTGGAGAAATGGTCAGGGTTTATTCCTATCACCCTTGGCTTATAGGTCAACATTCCCATAGCTTCATTTTATATCTGGCATCAGGCCAAAAGTTATTGACCTCATAGCAATAGTATTTCCTTGAGGAATTATGCTGTCCAATTTGCAGATCCAAAAGGAGGAAGGAAGTTGCTATCATTTCAGCTAGTAATCCTATGAGGGATCATCCCCTCACATTTCCATCAGTATTTCCATCATCTTGGAGTTTATTGCATCATTTTTCAGTAGGAAGAAGACCCCTCTTTCCCTCACAGCACAGTTTCTATTGGCAGTTGTGTTGCAACAGCTGTAATCATTATTGGAGGATTGAGAAGCTAGATCTAGAGCTTCTAGCTTGTAGATTTGAAGAAGGGATCAGGCCTTCATGTTGGAAATATGATGCAGAGTGTTTTCCTTGATGGAAACCCACTGAATGAAGATGAAGACATGAGAGTGTTGGCATGTGTTGTCCTTGATGGCAATCCACCTGATGAAGTTATTCTTGACCTGATGGACTTGGTAAATGAAGTAAATCTGATGTATCTATAGAGAATACAGAAGGAATTGAAGAAAGGAATTCAATATATGCTAGATCTATGATGAAAAGAGTATGTCTCAAGGCATATGCGGATATGTCTAGGGGAAGTCGCGTATGCACGCGGGAAAGAACGTGACAAGTCGCGTATGGGCAAAAGCGCTCAAAAAGTGCAAAACCAGGGGTAACCACCATGGTATTGACCCATTGTATTGGGTAATGATTCGGCTAAATGACTTTGGCCCAGAAGGTCATTTAATGCGTAAGTGAAGGGGTTTCACTATGGTATTGAAAAAGGGTAAACCTATATAAGGAGAAGAAATCTATTGTGCAAATTTGAGAGAGGGTGCAAGATGTTCAGCTAGGATGAATATCGTGAAGTATATCCACCTTGAAAGGGTAAAGGTTTCATGATAGATCTGAATGCATGATGCACCAATGATGAAGAAGGGGATCTAGATCTGAAATGTATCTATATTTGCTAGATCTGTTTATGGAATGATTAGATCTGAGATATGGCGAACATCTGTCTGAAGTAAAGGGTTAAACCTGTGTGATGTATCTGTTCTGAAGAATTGCTATGACATAAAAGTCTGAAGAACCATACGCTAGTTTGCCGAAGAGGAAGCACGTATATACACGGCTTTGCTGAAGAGAAAGCGCGTATGTGCAATAAAATTAGCTCTGTAATATGTACAGAAGTATATGCTGGTTTATGTGAACGGAAGCGCGTATATACGCGACATAAGTGAAAGGAAAGCGCGTATGAAAATTAGGGTTTGCTGAAGTCTGTGGTAAGAAATGTCTGATCTGTTCTGCTGGTTTACTAATATCTGTCAGTGAGTTATATGTATCTATTTCATGTTTGACTGTGCTTAAAAGTATGGAGTGGGTCCAGTCTGAAAATATGATGAAACGTGGCCTACAAGTTGTGCTCTATTGAGGATGCTTTGGATCCAGTGTGAAAATTGATGAAACGTGGTCCATAGAGGTGCTGAGGGTTGTAGCCTTTAGTCAGAGGGTTGTAGCTCCCTTCTAGGTGAGGCTGGTAAACGAGATCAGGGGGTCGTAGCACCCTTCCAGGAGAGGCTGGTAAACGAGTCAGGGGGTTGGAGCTCCCTTCCAGGTGAGGCTGGTAAACGAGCGTAGGTGGGTGCCTGCGTGCTGGTAGGAGTCTGCGCCAGCACATATGTTGTAAGATGTTTTCTCTATAATAAAATATTGAAGGCTGAGCAACTGCAGCAGTGGTTTTCTCCCGACTTGGGTTTCCACCTAAAATCCTGGTGTTCATGTGTGATGCTTATGTGTGATGGTTTATTCTGTTCTTACTGCACATCTCTATTGTTTATAGAACATCTAATGAATGAATGATGGAATGATATAAGTAAAGAATTAATGGCATAACTAGATCTCTGTGTAGACGTGAGTTTTATGAAGGATATTCGCATGTATATGCTAGTTGGCTTCATGAAAGTAGCATATGGGTTTTGAAGTAAAGAAAAGTAAAAAGTTTAGAATATGTAGTAAATACTGATTCACCCCCTACAAGTATTTCCCAACAATTGGTATCAAAACGGTCATACAACGAAGCTTGATCGCTGGAAGGAGATCCGTCGCAATGGGAAAGAAGCAAAAGAAGAAGGTTACTCAAGGAAAGAAGATGCCTCAGAAATCATGTATAGCAGAAATTTAAGGAGATGAAACAGGTATTGATCGTTGCTCTTGTATTACACTTACTTGTATATGCAAAGGTTATGATAGTGAAAGTGACAGTATGGATCTAGAAGAAGATGTCAAGATTAAAGATGAAGAAGATTCTGACCAAGCTCTACAAGTGCTCATGGAAAAGAAGAAAAAGAAGAAGGCTACTCAAAGTAAGGAGATCTCTCAGAAAACATGTATAGCAGAAATTGACGAAGATGAATCAGATAGTGATTGGGGTCCTTGTAATACTCTTCTTTGTGCAAACAATAGTGTAGATAGTGAAAGTAATGTTGTGGACTTAAAATAAGTTATCAAATATCAACAAAGAATATTCAATGAGAAGGAATCTGCCTCCAAAGCTTTGATATTTAGACTGAAAAGGATGTTCGATGATGTATACAATCGAAGTAAAGGACTTGAAGTAGATCTGGAAAAATCAAATAAGAAGAATGAAGGTCTTGAAGCTAGAACCATCTCTCTACAAGAAAAACTTGAAGCATCAAGTAAGAAGAACGAGGAACCTCTACAATCATTTGAAAAGGAAGGACTTGAAGCAGAAATCATTTCCCTCAAAGAAGATCTGAATAAAACAAATAAGAAGAATACAGGACTTGAAGAAGAAATCATATCTCTGAAAGTAAATCTTGAAGCGTCGAAGAAGAAGAATGAAGAACTCTTACAAACTTTTGAAGAACAAGGAAATGGGTTGAAAGAAGAGATTCTAAATCTGAATGATCAAGTAGAAGATGGAAGAAGGAAAGAAGAAAGCATGACAAAGCAATGTCAAGCCTTGGAGGTTGAGGTAAACATTCTCAAAGGTAAATTAGAAGAAAAGGTTAAACTTTTGAGGTTTCAAGATAGTACTAATATTTTGGACAATATTCTAAGTAACCAAAGGTCTCCTGCCATCAAACTTGGTCTTGGTTTCCATGAAACTGTTAAAGGAGAATCTAGCTCACAAGGAAGTGCTAAAAATTTAGAGGATGTCAATGCAAAACCTGAAGTGTTGAAAGAGACAAAAGGTCAACCAACAATGATGAAATCTCAAAGGAAATCAGTCAATAATGTTGAATGCTTTAAATGTCATAATTATGGGCATGTTGCAGCAAAGTGCAGGAGCAGATTGTTTCAGCCTCAAACTAACAGATCCTACATAGAAAGGTGCTCTGGTTTCTTCAAGGGATATTGTTTTTCATGCAACAAGTATGGTCACAAAGCTGCTGATTGCAATAGGAGGAAGAACAGAGAAACACACTATGATCCTTATGCTTACTTCTCTGGCCACATGAGATGTTATTCTTGTAACAAGTATGGACATGTAGAAAAGGAATGCAGTTTGAACAGATTTGAGAAAGTGGACAATTTTCAGCACACAGTTAGGAAGTTCAAGAAAATTTGGAAAAAGAAGGAGGACCAATCAGAAACGTAGGGAATTCTAACCCTACTGCAGTCATTTGCTTCTGAAGCTTACTTCTCTTATTGACTGCAGGAATGATGTGGGATACATTATGAGATTTAGTAATGTATCATCACAGGGGGAGCAATGTATGATGACTCTCATGGTTGATTTGATTACTCTGGTTATGTTTATTTCTGACAGCGCATCTGATGTGAAAAGACAGGTATAGGAAGTACAAGTTCAGGGGGAGATGAAGGATTGTGAAAAATTTCTATAATTCACTTTCCAAACGCGGGTTCTATTAACAAAAGTCGCGTATACACGCGAGTTGCAGCAGACACAGTCGCGTATGCATTATGATAAGGGAATTTGTATGATAGCTGAATATATGGAGCAGAGGTTCAGGGGGAGCATCAGTCTGATTGTTAATAACTGTATTATTGACTCAGTATCATCTTAGTTTCTCAGTTCTAAATAATGATGATATGATACTTGGTTTCTTATGATTATGTATGAGTCTTGTTTGCTTTTTGATGAAGAGTATTCGTGGATAAGATGAAAGTCTTTTGATTCAGAGATGAGGACAAAGCATGTAGAACGCATGTTAAAACTTGAAAGTATTGGTGATATCAAATCTCTTGGTTGACTACTTGACACATATTGACTATTGAAAAAGTTGCTCATGCTATATTCCATGATGATACTCACATTTGTTTCTACAAAGAAGAAATGAAGACAAGAGACTGAGTTGATAGCTGACTTCAAAAGAAAGTCACTATAATGATGATGGAAACATAGACCCGGTTGATGATTGAAAAGGAACAAGTAGTGGTGCATTCTTTATTGAGTCCCGATTAGGAATCTGGGTTCAGCAAACAATTGGTTCAGCAAGAAACAATTTCTCAGACAGAAGGTTGGAGTAGTCTCTATGACAAGAATCAGATTTGATCAAATATCTGAAGATTAATTTGTATACGCGGATTTACTTGAATACAGTCGCGTATATATGCGAGTTATTACACAAAAAACCGCGTATGTGTGGTTGCTGAGAAATTGTCTGGGTCAGCATGTATTCAGCACAATTTGTGTTGTTGTTTGATATCTCTAATGCTGTTTGAAGGTTCTGAGGAGCACTGGTTTAGGGGGAGCAGCAGGTTGAATACTAATGATTGCATTGTTGGCACTATGACTGCTTATTCTTTGATACTCATGCTCAAATAATGATAACTTGGTATATGGTTTATTATGATGAGATTTTGAGCCCTGTTTGCTGAAAAGTATTGTTTGTGCCCACACATGGATGAGTTGGAAGTCATTTGATTCATAAATAAGAATAGATCATGCAGAGTTTGTTACTATGATTGAGATCTTTTTCTTACATATGATACATCATGTCAAATCTTGAAGATCTTGATGATATTGGACCACAATGATTGCTTGACACATATTTGAAGATGTTGCTCTGGTATGATAATCTCTCTTGGAAAGAATGTATTGATGCTGCAAAGAATCTGAAGGCTTGGTTACTAATGTGCTTATGCTACAACCATTGGATGACGCTTGAAGACACAACTACATTGTCCTATCTGTCTGCCCTCACATGTTCCAGGGAAGCATTTGAATTTCACAAGCTGAAGCTGGAGTTGTCTCTGTCTGTCAGAAGAACAAATCTACTTAAATGCAGAAGATTGAATTGGATACGCGGGTTTCCTAAAATACAGTCGCGTATATACGCGAGTTGAAACACATAAAGATGCGTATGGTTGGTTGCTGGCAATTTTTGTTTGTGATCAGCTTTCTTTAGCACAGCTGCAATGCTGTTTGGTATCTTTGATACTGTTTGGTATCTCTGGTGGTGTTCCAGTTCTCATAATTCTATTTCTAATGTTTTGATAAATATGCCTTGATGATTTGTTGGTGAAAGTGTTCAGGATGCACAAACTAAGGGGGAGCCTTAGTCATATGAAAAGGATGCTTGGATGCACAGATTCAGGAGGAGCATTAGTGTTGCTGAGTATAATGCATTGTTGGCAATATGTTGATTCTGAAAAATGTTCTCTTTCTTCAGGACTTTCTGGTGTTGGTCTTAAAGTTATATTTGTAGTCTAATGAAAATATCATGTAGAGACCCATGATGTAAAATTGTAATTTTTAGTCATGTAAGGACTTGAAAAATTTGTAAACCCACTTGGTTGGGTAGCTGTGTTGAAATGTGTAAACCCACTTGGTTGGGTACTTGAGTCTTATATGTAAATCCACTTGGTTGGATATTTGATGTAAGTATGAGTCTTTGGTGATAGGAAGTTCATAGAGTCATGTACTTTATTGAAAAAAAAAAAAAAAAATGTTTGAAGATTCAACATGAACTCAGGGGGAGCTTGGTCACTTCCGTATACATCAGATCGGCAGAATGCTTCTTTTACATGAGGAGAAAAGGGGGAGAGTATGTTGGCTTTGATCTTCCCTTTGCCCTTGATGTCAAAGGGGGAGAGTTGATATGGTGTTTGAATGAAGAGAATGACATGGTGTCACTGTATTCTTAATGTACCTCTCTGTTGTGGTGATCAAACACCATCGTGGTTGCCATCAAGTCCAAAGGGGGATATTGTTGGCAATATGATGCAGAGTGTTGTCCTTGATGGCAACCCACTGAATGAAGATGAAGACATGAGAGTGTTGGCATGTGTTGTCCTTGATGGCAATCCACCTGATGAAGTTATTATTGACCTGATGGACTTGGTAAATGAAGTAAATCTGATGTATCTACAGAGAATACAGAAGGCATTGAAGAAAGGAATTCAATATATGCTAGATCTATGATGAAAAGAGTATGTCTCAAGGCATACGCGGATATGTCTAGGGGAAGTCGCGTATGCACGCGGGAAAGAACGTGACAAGTCGCGTATGGGAAAAAGTGCTCAAAAAGTGCAAAACCAGGGGTAACCACCATGGTATTGACCCATTGTATTGGGTAATGATTCGGCTAAATGACCCCGTCCAGGAATACCATCGGAAGTAATGTGGTTTCGGCTCATGGTATTGAAAAAGGGTAAACCTATATAAGGAGAAGAAATTCATTGTGCAAATTATGATAGTGGGTGCAAGATGTCTGAGCTTGAATGAATACTTCTCTGTGAAGTATATCTGTATGGAAAGGGTAAATGTTTGATGATAGATCTGAATCTATGATGCACCTATGAAGAAAAGATGAAGCGGGATATCTAGATCTGAAATGTATCTGTATTTGCTAGATCTGTTTATGGAATGATTAGATCTGAGATATGGCGAACATTTGTCTGATGTAAAGGGTTAAACCTATGTGATGTATCTGTTCTGAAGAATTTCTATGACATAAAAGTCTGAAGAACCATATGCTAGTTCGCCGAAGAGGAAGCGCGTATATACGCGGCTTTGCTAAAGAGAAAGCGCGTATGTGCAATAAAATTAGCTTTGTAATATGTTCAGAAGTATACGCTGGTTTATGTGAACGGAAGCGCGTATATACGCGACATAAGTGAAAGGAAAGCGCGTATGCAAACTAGGGTTTGCTGAAGTCTGTGGTAAGAAATGTCTGATCTGTTCTGCTGGTTTACTGATATCTGTCAGTGAGTTATATGTATCTGTTTCATGGTTTACTGTGCTTAAAAGTATGGAGTGGCTCCAGTCTGAAAATATAATGAAACGTGGCCTACAAGTTGTGCTCTATTGAGGATGCTTTGGATCCAGTGTGAAAATTGATGAAACGTGGTCCATAGAGGTGCTGAGGGTTGTAGCCTTCAGTCAGAGGGTTATAGCTCCCTTCCAGGTGAGGCTGGTAAACGAGATCAGGGGGTCGTAGCTCCCTTCCAGGAGAGGCTGGTAAACGAGTCAGGGGGTTGGAGCTCCCTTCCAGGTGAGGCTGGTAAACGAGTGCAGGTGGGTGCCTGCGTGCTGGTAGGAGTCTGCGCCAGCACATATGTTGGAAGATGTTTTCTCTATAATAAAGTATTGAAGGTTGAGCAACTGCAGCGGTGGTTTTCTCCCGACTTGGGTTTCCACCTAAAATCCCGGTGTTCATGTGTGAGGCTTATGTGTGATGGTTTATTCTGGTCTTACTGCACATGTCTACTGTTTATAGAACATCTAATGAATGAATGATGGAATGATATAAGTAAAGAATTAATGGCATAAGTAGATCTCTGTGTATACGCAAGTTTTATGAAGGATATACGTATTATATATATGTATGGGTTTTGAAGTAAAGAAAAGTAAAAAGTTTAGAATATGCAGTAAATACTGATTCACCCCCCCCCCCCCCCCCTCTCAGTATTTTTCCCAAAAATTCAAGCTTAGATCTGATATTGCAACATATTTCAACCATCTATTTGACAGATCTAGCTTCAGATCTGCATTTCCCAGCATATCAAGGATCAAATCCTAGGAGGGTGATTTTCCAAAGTTGTAGATCTGGAAAATCCTTTCTGAGTTATCTTGGGAATCCATCACATTGGCCAGATCTTGAATCTTGGCATCATTTGAGCTCCATATTTGAGTATACTTTCATTTTCCTTTTCAGCCTGCAGTCATATGTTCATATTCTGCTGAAGGGAAAACACAGTATTTGTTTCAATGGATCTCTAGTTACATAGTGTCTATTGTGGCATGTTTTTTGGGTGATTCTAGGCCATCTCTTTGGCTAGATATCCTCATATTTTTCACATTATGTAATTGAATCTTCTCCAATATAATAAAATGGCTCAGCTTCTCTGTAAATTCTGATGTTGTCTTAAGTTTTATTTTTTACTTAGTTGTAGTCCTTATATTGTGTTTAAGTATTACTACATCCTCCCTTTTGGGATATTGCAGTGGTATCATAGAAATCATCTTGGCACAACCTATAAGAAGCAAATATGTCTTCAGAAGAAGATGAGCCTCTTATTGACAAAGAGAAGAGGTATCTAAGAAGAAGACAGAAAGAATTAGATTACACAAATGATGACAAAGACAAGGGTAAAGCCCCTAAATCTGGAAGTGATAATGAAGGAAAGGACTTTCCAAAGATCATTTTGAAAGCCATGCAAGATCTTGCTAGAGAGATCAAAGAGATGAGAATGGACAGAATTGAAGAATCTCCTAAGATATTTCATCTTGGAGAAAGCTCTTGCATATCTCACCACTGGAATGATCAACAAGTGAATCTGCCACAATTTTTCCAATGCTCTACCATGCCTACCCTTTTGGCGATGGGAAATGAAGGCGTATAAGAGAAAGCATCCCTTGAAGACTACTTTGAAGAATATGAGTCTCAAAATCATAAATTCAAAGATCACTTGATTTTTCAAGATTTTTTTCATCTGAAGGACAAGAGAAGACCAAGGCATCAACATAGAGATGGTGGATTCAGTTAGAATCATGATCGACATCACTCTATGGGAAGATTCTTTCAACCCAATTTTCTTGGGTCATCTAAGTTTTTTGCCAAAGCATGGGTAGAAAAACTTGACATCTACTTTCAATTGAACAAATTCCGTGAGATGGAAGCTATCAAGATTGCAATGTTGTACTTTGAAGGTGAATCACATGACTGGTGGTTCCATGGCTTGTCTACATTGGGTCATGCCAGTGTGACTACTTATTTAGAGTCCACTGGAAGAGTGGTGGAGAGATTTGATAGAAGAGATCCAGAAGCACCTTTCATAAGCCTAGTTGAAGCAATTAGGTAATACAAAGTTTTATATTTCTAAATTTTTGGGATTATCTGTTATGGTTCCTGACTTGTCTGTAGCAAGAAGGGTGTATATGTTCATCGATGGTCTACATGAACCTCTTCATGGGTTGGTAAAGTCTACCAAGACCACTACCTTACATCATGCCATTGAGAGGGCTAGAGACCTTCAAGATGCCTTACCAAAAGCAAAGGAAAACTTTCAGAACAAGCCCTCTTTCCTTTCTAAAGGGAAGGAAGAGAAAGTTGCTCCTTCCAAGGAAAGCTCATTCAATAAGCCTCTTGATATTGAAGTCCAGAGAGATCTAAGAAGAAAGAAGCTATGCTTCACTTGCCAAGAACCACGGGTACCTATACATAGATTTGTTGCTGGTAAAGCACATTACGTAGGGGTCTTCTAAGATTTTGAGGAAGATGAAGATGATGAACCAAGAGGGGGTCATAACACTAACAATGTTGAGGGATATCCAACACCATCAGGAGATTGAAATGGAGCCTTTTCTCCTATTCGAGGAACCCTTGCATCTTTGAGAGGAGTACCTAAGTACTTGACCCTAAGAGTTCAAGGTTCAATCATGAATAAAAGGGTTTCTATATTGATTAACAATGGGGCTACCCACAACTTCATTGATGCCCATCTTGTACAAAGGAGGGCCATACCCACTGATACTTTTGAGGGATTATGTGTTTTGGTCCCAGGAGATAGAACAATGAAATGCATGCATTATGTCCCATCACTTTCAGTCACCATGGTATCCTACACCTTGGTGGATCACTTCTTTGTAGTTGACATACGAGACACCAATGTTATCTTCGGTGTTCAATGGTTGATTACATTGGGGAAAGTCATCACTGATTGGGAGGTTTTACAAATGAAATGGGTGGAAAATAAGAGTGGTGAACCTCACATGATCAAAAGCATGCAAAATTACCCCTCACATAACACTTCCACACAAAAGACAAAGATGGATTTGCGCAGTGCAAGCAAGGACCTCACAATCCCATCTATTATGTTCATGAGATTTCTGCATGGGATACTCTTATCTAGTGGTAAACCACCTGGGAGGCCACCTGATTTAGATTTTGTGGGGAAGACCTCACAACTTGCTGCTCAAAACTTAGATCCAGGAGGGATTGGATCACTTGAAGACAAAGCTATAGCGCTGGGAGACTTGGGTAAGCTCAAAAGGGAGGGAAATATTTCTCCCTTATCATCATCACCCACTCTCAATTCTAGATCTATGCTGTGGAGGAGAAAAATGGAAGGAACATCCTTCCAACACACACCTTTGGCATAGGATATGTCAAGGAGGAGATCAGAAACATGATAGAAATTTTTGTCGATGCATCATCAGCGCTGTCATTGTTGAGAAGTGTAGATCTGTATTAGAAATCCCAACTACTAGTGGATTATCCCAAATATCTTCACACTTGTATTATACTTGATGACCAGCTGCATGAGGACGACTACTTATTTCATGGAGGGGTCAACTATCATCATGGTAGGATATTCTTGTCTAGATCTTCTAATCTCAATCAGAAGTTACTACAAGGAGCATAAAAAGAGTTATGTTTCAGCCATATGTATTCCATGAGGGTCTACAAGATCATTATGAGGAGCTTTTATTGGGAAGGCTTGAAAGAAGGAATACATCAGCATTTTCAAGAATGCATGAAATTTGTGGAGTTGGGGCAGTGATATGACTCTATGCAAGAGTTATTTCAGCCTCTCTTCCTTCTTTTGAAAGAGGAGAAATATACATACACAACTCCATGTTTATGAGAGACATTGTTGGTGGAGAATTTGATCATGTAAAATAAGTTTTATTTTCTGATTGTACATGTTCTTTCACCATTTTTATGCAAGCCATGACTCCTAGAAGGAGTACTGTATCATGTAAATCTCATGGAAAAAATTGGGCCACTAAAACTTCTGAATTTGACCACTCCCTTGATGTGCAAAGGGATATTTTCTTTCATGTTTGGTGCTTTCCAAAAGAACCAAACATATCTCACACTTTCAGCGATAGTGATATGACATGTGCAGCAAGTAAGTGGTGGGGAAACCACTTACCACACCTTGATTTGATGCAGGCAGGAGATGCACTATGTTGGTACCATATGTGGGGCTATGACCCACCTCCTAATGCTCAAATTCTTGTTTTTGTATATGTAGTTTTGCTTCCATACCTTGATGATATAGTTGTGCTTTTTATGGGATTTTATGGAGGGAGGATGGGCAGAATGTATGTACCACATGGGATGGAGACTCTCTGTGTACCTTATGCTACATGTTTTAAGGAGAGTATTGGTTCAGCCATGTTTGTTTCATTTGAGTTCTTAACTCCTTGTGGGATGGACTATGTACATCTCATGATGACTTTGGATGAAAAATTCATGGAGGGTTGGATTGGTGAACACTTAGCTTGTGAAGGAAGCTTAATTCATGATGGTCTAACAAATGGAGGAGGAGAAGTATTGCATCACTCACCTTATCAGTTGCTTGAGGACAAGCAACATTTTGGAGGGGAGGACTGTAATATTCCCAATTAGCCCAAGCTAATTGGAATGTACAATTTTGTTTCATTTTCCTATTGCATGAATAAATGTGTAAAGGAGGACAATAAAAACTCCCAAAATAGAGAATAAATCAATGCCACATGTGAACAAAGATAAATATGGGCTATCTTAATAAAAAATCCTTATTTGTCAAAGGGATTGAGACATTTGACTGAGTCAACCATGACCAGATCAACAACACTGTCTAGAAGAGATGATCCTCATTGAAGCACAACGCAGTCTTAGTTGGAGGTGACAAATGTGAAAGAAGCTAAATCATTGAGATGGTTTGGGGTTTGGAAAGATTTATATCTTATAAAAGGAAGAGGAGCACAGCATGAGAAGTTTGTTGATTGTATTATATTTCTAAATATATTGTCTTCTTAGACATATATCATTCTCTTGGATGTTTAGCAGATAATAGTGTTGTTTAGCACTCAGTGTTCCTGATCAGGAATCCCACCTCTTTACTTGAGTAGCTCTTGGAAGAGTCTTGCTTGTATTGTCCACTATCAGGCAGTTGGCCAAGCTTCATCTTACATCTACAACGCTGATCATGTTGAGGGTTTGGTTGTCCTTGTAAGCTGCAACAAGTGGAGGCTAGATCTACTCAGATCTAGGCCATTCTAGTGCCTTTTTTCAGTGGGAAAGCCTTCTATCCCATTGGGAAGAGTGTATTGGACCTTTGGAGCTGCATTTTTAGATATTGGCATCAGGGAAAACATGTACTAAAGCCTACAACGTAGTTTCCCTTCCAGATCTGCGTTTTTCTTGTAGGTTCTGTTGCAACGTGTTTTAGCACACCATTTGGAGAGTTGAGCTTCATGTGTTGGGGATCTGCCCATCACATTTTGAGATCTATTGAAGAAGATATAATACATGTTTATATTAGTTATGATCTGCATACTACTGTACATTTCTGAATCACTGCATATTTTTGCAGATCTGTAACTTAGATCTTAGATCTACTTCATGTACATGGTGTTTTGCTCAAAAATCCTAGGGGGTTTTAAAGAGGAGCCTCTATAGTGTATGGATCTATCATATATATGTTGTTTTATGCACTTATATTCTCTAGATATAAATTGTAAACTTCAGCTATTGTATGCTTTATAAATTAACGTTTCCAACCCTTTTGCAGTGAATATATGTGATTGTAGCACCTCTTTTTGAGGGTTTCTTCCTATTTAAGTCTTCTATTTCCTATTAAACATTGAACGGGCCTCATTGTAAATCTGATTTTCTAATGGCCCAATTTTTCCTATGATATTTACTGATTTGTCAAAATTGCAGATCCAAAAGGAGGAAGGAAGTTACTAGCATTTCAGCTAGTAATCCTGTGAAGGATCATTCCTTAACATTTCCATCAGTCTTACTATCAGCCTGGATTTTATTGTAGTAATTTTCAGGAATCTCATACAATGTATACATAAATATCTATTCCAATAATTTAGCCTTCATCTAAATGGAATATTATAGTTTTTTTTATCACTAGGTAGGTGAATAAGTGGGTGGGGAGACCCATAAACCCCCTTTAAAAGGAATAATAACACTCCTAATGTGAAAGGAGGAAGAATAAGAAGCTAGATTAAACACCTTTGGGTATGATTAGGGATTGGATCATGTTGATTCAGTCGACTTTGACCAAATCAACACCATTGTCATGGTGGAGTGGTCTTTATGATGAGACAACGCAGTTTTAGTGGAGGACAACTTACATGCGATTGGTGGAAAGTATGGATGGGACCCAATGTTAGTAGCCTCACTTTCTATATATGGAGAGGATGGAAACCTTTTTTATTCATGTTTTATATTATCATTTTGATGTTGTTCTGTTTAGATTTTGCATCCTTTTGTTGTTTAGCAGGGTTGTTGTGATGTTTAGCACAAGGGTGTTCCTGTTCAGGAATCCCTACCTCATCCTCAAGGAAGGAGAGGGCCTTTGGGCTGTATTTACTCATTCCAACATTTTTGCCAAGCTACCTCCTTCAGCTACAATGCAATTTCTGTTTAGATTTGGGTTGTGTTGCAGAGTGCAGCAAAGGAGGGTGACATAGAGCCAATTTTGGGCTTGTTTTTCAGTGGAGAGGTAGCCTATCCATTGGAGGATCAACAAGGAGGGACCCTAGGCATATTTCTATAATTTTGGCATCATGCCAACCATCTAACATCCCTCACAGCACAATTCCAATCCATGACTTCATTATTTTAGTGAGCTATTGCAGTGGGTAACCTAAAAATGGACGAAAATCAAAAGTTAATATCTGGCCAAACCATTTCTGGGTTTTTTGGGTTTTCTGAGTAGAATCCATGGTTAAAATCCCATATCTTTATAAGAAATATAACATCCTTCCACACATGGTTATTTTCCTCAAAAGTAGTAGTTTCCAGTAGCAGCAACAATAGCAATACACATTTCAATGCTTGGTTCTTTGGTGTATTTCAGCCATCTTGTGGCTTGAGTGAATTCCTTTTGGAGCATTGTATTTTGTTCTTTTCTGGGCATTGCTTTTGTATCTATCAACCATATTACATTTATGTATGATTATAGTAGCATCTACATTGATATAGGCAGTGTTGTCACTGTGTTTTGGCATTCTATACAGTAGCAACAACTCATGTGTTTATTGATGTGATCATTGGAGGCTTGTTATTATTGCTTGAGTGGCTTGACCCTCAAGATATTTTGTATATTGTTGCTGATATATTAATAAAATGATGGCGGCATATTTATCCCCCTTATCTCATGTTCATATTTGTTGTGTTTTACATTATTATGACTTGTATTGCTACTATCTCCCTTTTGGGATATTACAATGGTATCAAAGCATAATCTTGGCTTAGCTTGTGCATTCAAGACATTATGTCATTAGAAGGAGAAGCTTCTTCTCAAAGAGAAGAGAAGTTGCAAAAAAGAAACAAAAGCATGAATCCATTATTTGGAGAAATGAAGGAAGAGAGGATCTCCCATCATCTTTTCCAAACTATGAAAAATATCAAGGAAGATCTCAAGGAGTTGAAAGGGGAGAAGTGTAGAAAATTTCCAAGAGGGTTTGAAAGTGGAGCAAGCCCTACATATTCACATGATGGGTGTGAGAATTCAGCCACACATGTAGATCCACAATGCAATTTTTTTCCCACATTCACTGCAAGAAGGATGGAGGCAGAAGATGCACCAAGGGAGGAGACCTTAAGTGACTATCTTCAGGAGTAGGAGTCTCAATCATGGATATTCAAAGAGCACTTCGAATTCCAAGGGTTTTACCAACTCAAGGAAGAGAGAAGACTGAGCAACCATAATAGAAGCAAGAGAGGTAGAATATTTCTATCCAACTTTGATGGATCAGCAAAGTGCATAGCCAAAGCTTGGGTGAAGGAGCTAGATTCTTATTTCCATCTACACCAAGTTTCAGAAAAGGATGCCATTAGAGTAGTAGCACTGAACCTCAAAGGTATGGCCCATGATTGGTGGTTTTTTAGTTCTGATTCAAGTTATCATGCAAATGTAAATAGTTATGCAGGTTTCATTAAGAAGATGATGAAAATATTTGATGTTAAACATTGTAAAACATCTTTTGTTGAAACCAAAAACGCAAAAACTTTGCATGAGTTTGAGAGATCTATTTTTCCAACTCCACTCCATATTTTTGTTGAAGGGGATAAAAACATGCATGATGCCTTGCCAAGGGCAAGATCCCTACTTCTTGATGAGCCCTCTTCTATATATGAAGACATGGAGCTTCCTCCTTCAAGGGAAGACCAAGATCAAGGGTCCCTCATTGATGACGAAGCATTCTCAAATATTAATGAAGAGGATGAGCAGAGAAGAGCTAACCACACTGTACCATTGGGAGAGGATCCATCACAACATGGACATTCAAAGGGAGCCATTGCTTCCATTAGACGAGCCCTTGTGTCTTTTCAAGGGGTTCCAAATGATTCAACATGTGGGAACCAAAAAAACAATTTCGAAGCAGCATGCATCAGTTTTTGTGGATTTTGAGATGGGAGGAGAAGAAGAGAAGAAGGATTAGCATCAAGGGATGATGAACATTCACCCTTATCTATTTCAGGAAGTTTTGCACAAAATAAGGAGACTGTATTGTGCAGTGAAGAGAGGGACAAATCAATCCACTTATATATACAGTCCACTTCAGATTTTGATGTCTCATTACATGGGGGAATTCCACTTGGGAGGCCACCAGATCTAGAGTTGGTGAGAGACATCTTGCTATTTGGTCCACCACTCTTAGATTCTGGAGGGGGGAAGACCTTGGAGGAGTCTAGTACAACGTAGAAAGTTTGGGATAGACTCAAGGAGGAGGGAGACATACTCCCATTTTCAGCATTACCTACTCTCACTACATATACCGTGCTGACAGAAGTTGCTACAGTGATGGAGGATGGCACCTTCATGGTGGAAGGGAGTTGTTCCATGGATTTGGAGAAGTAGAGGGTACTTCATTTGAGGAAGGAATCCTCCATACATTGGAGTAGATGGAGGCCACTCATGCTCACATTGGCCAAGATCAGGAGGTTCTTTTTGGATGGTAGCTTCTCATGGGAGGCCAAATTCCAAAAGACACCACTTCTATCTGAGCATGAGCAGCTACATGATGGGCATGGAAGAATTTTGGAGGATGAATTTGGCGTGAGGGATGTAAAAGGAGAAGACATCAACATGTGGGGAGCTTCACATTTCAGATCTTCAGTGTTTTCTCTTAGGAGGATTGATCGATATTGGAGGTCTCAATTCTTAGTAGAGTACACCAAAGATCTTCATGCTTGCATGATTCTTGATGACTCGGAGAGAGATGATAGTTATATGGTGGTTGATGAGGTCATCTTTTCTTATGGCAGAGTCTTCTTGACTAGAGTGTCTGAGCTCAAGAGGAAGCTACTACATGCAGCACATGGGAACTTTCTTTCTATGCACTTTTATGAATATCATTCTTTTATGGAGGAGTTCACTTGGGAGGGCATACAGCAGGATATATATCAGAATCTGGAGATATGCATAGCCTGGATGGTGATGGAGAGGTTTTCACAACCACTTCCCTACTCATGGATAGTGAGGGAGAACTTTCAGTTGAGCCATTTCAGCTCAATGACCAAAGTACATAGTAGAGGAGTTACATTTTTGCATTATGATTTGCACTTCTTTACTTTATATGAGCAGCATATTGTACCAAGGAGGATCCTTCCTTGTTTTATATTGTATTTTCATGTACTTGAGGCCATTTGTAGCATTGATGTTGGCCATTATTTCGGTGGTTTGTGGGGGAAGCCACATGATTCTTGGTGTGCACCATAGACACCACATTTTACATTCATGATTCCATCTTATGGGATGATTGTGGCAGCAAAAAAGTGGCTGGAAGGGCACTTGTTATTCTTTGTTTTGAGGCTGGTAAGGGATCCACTATGCTGGTTCCATGTGTGGAACTATGATCCACTTTCCGGTTGTCATATGGTAGCTTGTTTTCATTTTTTTTTGCTTCCATATATTGCTAATATTCTTATGTTCATGGGGAGCTTTATTTGGAGAGTGGGACAAGAGTTGGAGGTGCCCATTGGGAGTATGATTCTCCCTAATTTACATGTTGTATGTTTCAGGAGAAACAATGGGAAAACCATAATTTCCATACTACATCTCTTTTCTTCATGTGGGAGGATCCATTTGGAGAACTTGAGTTCTTTGAGGAGGCACTTCATGGCTAATTTGTTTGGTGGGGTAACTTGGGCCATTCTTGGAGGCCATGACATTTCATCCCAAGGTCAGAAAAAACCCCATACTTACCATAAATGGAGAGAGAAACAACTTGGATGGGAAAATCTAATCTCTCCATGAAGCCCCAACACATTGCATAAACCAGGGGTTGAGGACTTCTTTGATGAGCTACCTAGAATGGCTCATTTCATTTGGATGATAGCATGGGTATGCGAGAATCCCATTAGGGATGATATTCCCTATGTTTATCATCACTCCTACCTTGAGGAGGCCACTGGAAAACAAGGATGTTTCTACTGACACCTTCCACTTTCTCATGATGCACACCATTTAGTTTTGCATACTTGGGAGGAACCATTGGAGGGTAGATTTATTGTAGATTATGTTGAGCTGTGGTGGGAACTATTTATGAGGAGGCCACAAGAAGAGGAAGGGAGGAATTTCTCTCCACCTTTATAGTTGCTTGAGGACAAGAAACATTTTGGAGGGGAGGAATATAATATTCCAAAAATTTAGCATTCATCTAAATGGAATATTATAGTTTGTTCTATCACTAGGTAGGTGAATAAGTGGGTGGGGAGACTCATAAACCCCCTTTAGAAGGAATAATAACACTCCTAATGTGAAAGGAGGAAGAATAATAAGTTGTATTAAGCACCTTTGGCTGTGAACAGGGATTGGATCATGTTGATTCAATCAACTTTGACCAAATCAACAGCGCTGTCATGGTGGAGTGGTTTTTATGATGAGACAACGCAGTTTTAGTGGAGGACAACTTGCATGAGCTTTGTGGCAAGTATGGATGGGACCCACTGTGAGTAGGGTCACTTTCTATATATAGAGAGGATGGCAGCCTTTGTTATTCATGTTCTAGATGATTATTTTTATGTTATTATGTTTAGACTTTGCATCCTTTTGATGTTTAGCAGGGTTGTTGTGTTGTTTAGCACAAGGATGTTCATGATCGAAAATCCCTACCTCATCCTCAAGGAAGGAGAGGATCTTTGGGCTGAATTTCCTCATTTTGGAATTTTGGCCAAGTTACCTCCTTTAGCTACAGTGCAGTTTATGTTTAGAGTTGGGTTGTGTTGCAGGGTGCAGCAAAGGAGAATCACATAGAGCCAATTCTGGGCTTGTTTTTCAGCGGAGAGGTAGCCTATCCATTGGAGGATTAGCAAGGAGGGCTCCTGGGAATATTTCTATAATTTTGGCATCAGGCCAACCATCTACCATCCCTCGCAGTGCAGTTCCAGTCCATGACTGTGTTATTTTAGTGAGTTGTTGCAGTGGGTAACCCAAAAATGGTCGAAAAACAAAAGTTAAGATCTAGCTAAACCATTTCTATGTTTTTCTAGGTTTTGTGAGAAGAATCCGTGGTTAAAATCTCGGATCATTCTAAGCACAGTAACAGCCTTGCGCACATGTTTATTTGCCTCAAAAGTAGTAGTTTTCAATAGCAGCAGCAATAGTAATACACATTTCCAGTGCTTGGTTCTTTGGTGTATTTCAGCTATCTTGTGGCTTGAGTGCATTCCTTTTGGACCACTCTATTTTCTTCTTTTCTAGGCATTTCTTTTGTATCTATCAGCCATATTACATTTGTGTATGATTACAATAACATCTACATTGATATAGACAACATTTTCACTGCTTTTCAGCATTCTATACAGTAGTAGCACTCATGTGTTTATTGATGTGATCATTGGAGGCTTGTTATTATTGCTTGAGTGGCTTGACCCTCAAGATATTTTTTATATTGTTGCGGATATATTAATAAAATGATGGCTGCATATTGATCCCTCTTATGTCATGTTAAGATTTGTTGTGTTTTACATTATTATGTCGTGTATTGCTGCTATCCCCATATTTCTGTTGACTTATGAAATGTATGAGAGCCCTTGGAGCATATTTCAGATATTGGCACTTATCCAACCCATTTTCTTTCACCTACAACGTAGTATCCCTCAGTGACTACATTATTTCCAGTGAGAATTTGCAGTGAGAGTTTGCAGATTGATTGGTGGGTGGGATCTTCAGTGTGTGGATCAACCTTTCACTTGGAACATCTATTGGAGGAGGTTTGTTCAGATTTTGCATCATTTTCAGCCATCTCCATCCAGTTCTTGAGTTGTAGTTGCTACTCAATCCTAGGATTACAACTCTGGCATTTTTGCAGTTTTTCATATTTTAGCCAATCCTTCCAAGATTGTCTAGAAATTGTGTTTGGGAGCGTAAATCTTCTCTCATAACATTGTATGAGATTCCTCTCTTTCCAATCGGAATACGTCTTCTATCTCTAGTGTTGGGAATCTACCGTTCACTCTGGTGATCCATGGATTTCAGATCTATTCCATGTCATATTCATATTTGATCTTAATAATGTTGTATCTACTTCAGAATTTTTGAATCATTCTGTAGATATGCTACATAAGATCTCAGATCTACTCCATGCACTTCAATTTTTGCTAAAAACCCTAAGGGGAATTTGAAGAGGAGCCTTTCTAGTGTACATATATGATATAGATCTAAGTTTTTGTACACAAATCTACTCTAGATCTGAAGAGTAGTCAACAACTGTTATCAGCCAATAAAATAATGTTGTCAAGCTTGTTCATTCATATTCTATGGTTGTAGCACCTCCTTTTTGAGGGTTTTCTTCATGTAAAGTCTTCTATTTTCTGTTCTATAACTCATGGGCATCAATATAACTCTGATTTTCTGATGTAAATGTAAATATTGAGCCTCCATATTGGCCTCCTGCTCTTACTTTGCTGAACTGCATTATTTCTATGCAATATTGTTTAGTATTGTTTCTTGTTCCCTTTTAGGGATATTACAGTGGTATCATAGAAAAATTCTTGGCATGGCCTATAAGAAGCCAATATGTCTTCAAAATAAGAGAAGCCTCTTACTGAAAGAGAGAAGAGGTATCTAAAAATAAGAAAGAAGAAATTTGATTACACAGAAGACAAAGAAAACAAGGGTGAAACCCCTTTATCCGGAAGTTTGAAAGGAGAGGAGTTCTCTAAAACTCTTTCTCAATATATGCATGATTTGAAAGGAGAAATCCGAGGAATGAGGAGGGAAAGACATGCAGATCCCTCAAGAATATTTTCACATAAAGGAAGCCCTAGCGTTTCTTACTATGTGTGTGAGAATTTGGCCACACAATATGATCTACAACGATATAGCATGCCTACTTTCTTGAAAAGGGAAGAAGGAAAAGGAGGAACACCAAAGGAGGAAACTCTTGGTGATTATTTGTAATATCCCACAATGGGACTGCTTAGTAAGGCATGCCTGAAAAATGTATTTTTTAGGAATGTATGCTACAGGATTGGAATTCAACCCTTGGATCCCTTATATCTGAGTATATAAGACATAAATCCAAGAGTGAATCAGAAAAAAATCCTTCTAGGTGGGTTAAACAGGTCTCCCACACCTAGTACAGCTAGAAAATGCCCAAAAATGGGACTACAACACTATTTGACAATACTGCTTAGAAAATAACGTAGTTTAGCAAAGAAACAGTAGGAGGTCAATATGGAGGCTCAATATGATTATTTAGAACAAAAAATTGGAGTTATATTGAAGCCCTTTCATTATAGAAAAGAAAGAAGAAGACATTACAAGAAGAAGTGCTCAAAATAAGACGCAGCAACCATAAGATATGACTGTATAAGTTGGAAAGTGTTATTTTATTAGCTCAAAAGAGCTGTAGATTACATTGAAGATCTAGAGTATATCTGTGTACAAAAATTTAGATTTCTATTAGATCTGTACACTATAGAGTCTCATCTTCAAATGCCCCTTGGGATTTTCAGCAGAAAATGAATTACATGGAGTAGATATGACATCTAATGCGAATGATCTCCAGAATGATTCAGGATTTATGAAAAAAATACATAAGTATTCAGATCAGATATAAATGGAACATGGATTAGATCTGTAATCCACGGATCACCAAAGTGAAGGGCAGATTCCCAACACTAGAGATATCTCCTCCTTGAAGTGCCAAAGGACCCTACAACTTTGTCCTTGCAAATAACAAATATCTGGAAAATAGACTACACTGTTGGCTCTAGAGCATGATGTGGCCTCAAGCCAAGATCTAAAATTGGGCTCTCCTCATCCAATACTCTCTTGCCAGAGGGACAAAAAAATTTCCCACTGAAAAGAGGCACTAGAATGGCATAGATCTGAGTAGATCTAGCCTCCACTTGCTGTAGCTTACAAAGACAACCAAACCCTCAACAGGATCTTCATTGTAGTTGGAAGAAGAGCTTTGAAAAATGCCTAATAGTGGTCAATAAATGCAATACTCCTCCTTCATCTACTCAATGGAAGAGGTGGGATTCCCCATCAGGAACACCCAAGTGCTAAACAACACTATTCTCTGCTAAACAACCAATAGAATAAGAAATGTCTAAACAAACAAAATCTTCAAAAATAATATGTCTCCAACCACCCTCTCATGATGTACTTCTCTTCCTTTTATAATATAGGATCCTTTCCAAACCCTAAACAGCGTTGATGAATTAGCTACATCCACATGTGTAGCCGCCAACTGAAACTGCATTGTTCATCTAGGAGGTGCATTGTATCTAGACAACGTTGTTGATTTGGTCCTGTTGACCCAGACAAATGTCTTGATCCCTTTCACACATAAGGGTGTTTTATTAAGGCAACCCAGATTTAGCCTTATTCACATGGGCATTGATTTATTTTATTGCTTTAGGAGTTTAATCGTTCCTCCTTTAAAATTTTATTCATGCAATAATAAAATGAAAAAAAAATTGTTTATTCCCATTAGCTTGGGCTAATTGGGAATATTACAGTCCTCCCATCCAAAATGTTGCTTGTCCTCAAGCAACTGATAGGGTGAGTGCTGCAACACTTCTCCTCCTCCATTGGTGACACCATCAAGAATCAAGCTCTCTTCACAAGCTAAGTGTTCACCAATCCAACCCTCCATGAATTGTTCCTCCAAGGTCATTATGAGATGCATATAATCCATCCCACAAGGAGTCAAGAACTCACATGAAACAAACATGGTTGAACCAATACTCTCCTTAAAACATGTAGCATAAGGTACATGGAGATTTTCCATCCCATGAGGTACATACATGCTCCCCATCCTCCCTCCATACAACCCCATAAATAAAACAACTATATCATCAATGTATGGAAGTAAAACAACATATAAGAAAACAAAAATTTGAGCATGATGAGGTGGTTCATAGTCCCACATATGGTACCAGCGTAGTGCATCTCCTGCCTACATCAGATTGAGGTATGGTAAGTGGTTTCCCCACCACTTACTTGCTGCACATGTCATCTCACTATGGCTGTAAATGTGAGATATTTTTGGTGCATTTGAAAAGCACCCATCATTAAAGAAAATCTCCCTTTGCACATCAAGCTAGTGGCCAAGTTTAGAATTTTTAGTGGCCCAACAACTGCCATGAGATTCACATGATACGTTACTCCTTTTAGGAGTCATGGCCTACATAAAAATGGTAAAAGAACATGTACAATCAGAAAATGAAACTTGGTTTACATGATCAGATCTTCTACCAACAAAGATCTTCTACCAACAAAGTATCTCCTACACATGGAGTTGTGCATGGATCTTTCCCCTCTTTCCAAAGAAGGAAGAGATGACTGAAATGATTCCTGCATAGAGTCCCTTGGCTGCCCCAACTCCACATAGCTCATGCATTCTTGAAAATGCTGATGTAGTTCCTCTTTCAAGCCTTCCCAATGAAAGCTCCTCATGATGATGATGTAGATCTTCATGGAGTGCATATGGCTAAAATAGAACTCCTTGTATGGCCCTTGTAGGATATTTTGCTTGAGCTTAGAAGTTCTAGAAAAAAACACTCTACCATGATGATAGATGACTCCTCCTTAGACTAAGTAGCCCTCTTGATGCAACTGGTCATCCAGTATCATACATGTGTGAAGATATTTGGAATAATCCATTAGCAGTTGGGATTTCCAATACATATCTACACTGCCCAACAATGGCAGCGTTGATGGTACATTAATAGAAATTTTTGTCATGTTTTTTATCTCTTCCTTGACATCTCCTATGCCAAAGGTGTATGTTGGAAGTATAATCCTTCCATTCTTCTCTCCCAACAGTGCAGATCCAGAAAAGAGAGTGGGTGATGATGAGAAGGGAAGAAGATCTCCCTCCTTCTTGAGCTTACCCAGGCCTCCCAACATTGTAGCTTTGTCTTAAAGTGATACAATCCCTCCTGGACATAATTTTAGAGCAGCAAGTTGTGAGGTATCCCCCAAAAATTTGGAATCATGTGGCCTCCGAGGTGGTTTGTGACTAGATAACAGTGTCCCATGCAGAAAACTCATGAACATGATGGACGGGACTGTAAGGTCCTCGCTTCCACTGTGAAAATACATCTTTGTTTTCTATGTGGAAGTGTTGTGTGAAGGGTAAGAATGCATGCCTATTATCATTTGAGGTGCACCACTCTTCTTGTCCACCCATTCCATTTGTAAAGCCTCCCAATCAGTGGTGAATTTCCCCAATGTAATCAACCATTGAACGCCAAAAATAACATTGGTGTCTGGTATGTCAACTACAAAGAAGTGATCCACCAAAGTATAATATCCCATGGTGACTGAGAGTGCTAGGACATAATACATGCATTACATTTTTCTATCTCCTGGGACCGAAACAGAGAATTCTTCAAAAGTATCAGTGGATATTGTCCTCCTTTGCACAATATGAGCATCAATAAAGTTGTGGGTGGCCCCACTGTCAATAAGAATAGATACCCTCTGATTCATGATTGAACCATGAAATCTTAAGGTCAAGTACTTAGTTACTCCCCTCAAAGATGCAAGAGTTCCCCCAATAGGAGGAAATGCTCCATTCCCATCTCCTGATGTTGTTGGATCTCCCTCAACATTGTCAGCACTATGACCTCCTCTTGGTTCATCATCTTCTTCTTCCTCAAAATCTGAGAAGACCTCTATGTAGTGTGCTTTCCCAGCAGCACATCTATGCCTAGGTGCCCAGGATTCTTGGCAAGTAAAAATAGCCTCTTCTTCCTTAGCTCCCTCTGGACTTCAATATCAAGAGGCTTCTTGAATGAGCTCTCCTTGGAAGGAGTAGCTTTCTCTTCCTTCCCTTTAGAAAGGTAATAGGACTTGTTCTGAAATTTTTCCTTTGCTTTTGGCAAGTCATCTTTAAGGTCTCTAGCCCTCTCAATGGAATCATGAAAGGTAATTGGCTCGGTAGAATTTACCAACCCATGAAGAGGTTCATCCAAACCATTGATGAACATATACACCCTCCATGTTTCAGACAAGTCAGGAACCATAACAGATAATCTTAAAAATTTAGAAATGTAAGACTCTATGTTACCTGATTACTTCAACTTTGCAAGGCTCATGAAAGGTTCCTCTAGATCTCTTTTGTCAAATATTTCCACCACCCTTCTAGAGAACTCAGAATAAGTAGTCACATTGGCATGACCTAATGTAGACAATCCATGGAACCACCAGTCATGTGCTTCACCTTCAAAGTGCAGCACTACAATTTTGATAGCTTCCATCTCAGGGACTTTGTTCAGTTGGAAGTAGATGTCAAGATTTTCTACCCATGCTTTGGCAGAACTTTTGGATGACCCATGAAAATTGGGTAGGAAGAATCTTCCCATAGAGTGACGTCAATCATGATTCTGAATGAATCCACCATCTCTACGTTGATGTCTTGGTCTTCACTTTTCCTTCAAATGACAAAACTCTTGAAAACTCAAGTGATCCTTGAATATCTAATTCTGAGACTCATATTCTTGAAATTATTCTTCAAGGGATGCTTTTTCTTGTGGCCCTTCATTTCCCATAGCCAAAAACGTAGGCATAGTGGAGCGTTGGGAAACTTGTAGTTGATTCACTAGTTGATCATTCCAGTGGTGAGATATGTCAGAGCTTTGTCCAAGATGAAATTTACTAGGAGATTCTTTGATTCTATCCATTCTCATCTCTTTGATATCTCTAGCAAGATCTTGCATGGCTTTCAAAATATTTTTTTCAAACTCCTCTCCTACTTTATCACTTCCAGTTTCACAGGCTTTACCCTTGTCTTGATCATCATTGGTGTAATCAATTTTTTTCTTTCTTATATTCAAATACCTCTTCTATCTGTTAGTAAGAGGCTCATCTTCTTCTGTAGACATATTGGCTCTTTATTAAAAGCACAGGTTGTGCCAATATGGTTGCTTCGATACCATTGTAATATTCCACAATGGGACTGCTTAGCAAGGCATGCCTGAAAAACACATTTTTCAGGAATGTATGCTACAGGATTGGAATTCAACCCTTGGATCCCTTAGATATGAGTATATAAGACCTAAATCGAACAGTGGATCAGAAACAAATCCTTCTAGGTGGGTTAAACAGGTTTCCCACACCTAGTACAGCTAGAAAATGCCCAAAAATGGGACTGCAACACTATTTGACAATACTGCTCAGAAAATAACGTAGTTCAACAAATAATTAGTAGGAGGTCAATATGGAGGCTCAATATGATTATTTAGAACAAAAAATCAGAGTTATATTGAATCCCTTTCATTATAGAATAGCAAGAAGAAGACATAAATGAAGAAATGCTCAAAATGAAGTACAACAACCATAAGATATGGCTGTATAAGAAGAAGACATACATGAAGAAATTCTCAAAATGAAGTACAACAACCATAAGATATAGCTATATAAGCTTGACAGTGTTATTTTATTAGCTGAAAAGAGTTGTAGATTACACTTCAGATCTAAAAAAATTCTATGTACAAAAGATAAATTTATATCATATTTTTACACTATAGAGTCTCCTCTTCAAATGCCCATTGGGGTTTTCAGCAGAAAATGAAGTACATGGAGTAGATCTAAGATCTAATGTAGCTGAGATGTAGAATGATTTAGGATTTATGCAGCAAATACATCAATATTCTGATCAGATCTAAATGGAACATGGATTAGATCTATAATCCATGGATCACCACAGTAAAGGGCGGATTCCCAACACTAGATATCTCTCCTCCTTGAAGTGCCAAAAGACCCTGCAACTTTCTCCTTGCAAATAACACAGATCTGGAAGATGGATTACACTATTGGCTCTAGAAAATGATGTGGCCTCAAGCCAAGATCTGAAAATGGGTTGTCCTCATCCAATACTCTCTTGACAGAGGGATAGAAGGCTTTCCCACTAAAAACAGGCACTAGAATGGCCTATAACTAAGTAGATCTAGCCTCCACTTGTTGCAACTTACAAAGACAACCAAACCATCAACAGGATTTGTGTTGTAGTTGGAAGAAGAGATTGACCAAATGCCTGATAGTTTTTAAGAAATGAAAGACTCCTCCTTGAGCTACTCAATGGAAGAGGTGGGATTCCCGATCAGGAACACCCAAGTGCTAAACAACACGATTCTCTACTAAATAGCCAAGAGAATAAGAAATGTCTAAACAGAAAAAATATTCAGAAATAATATTTCTTCAACCACCCTCTCATGATGTTAGGTCCCTATATTACTAGTATAATCCCTTATTGTTGTTAGTGTAACCCCCTTATTGTTATTATTGTACCCTTGTAACCCCCATATTGTTATTACTGTGCCTTTAAATTATTATTGTTAGGTCGGCTAGGATTACATTATGGCCCCATGGACTCCTATATATAGAAAGGAGGTTTTGTAATTTGAATCATCCAAGAATTGTTCATTAATGTAATGTATTGGAGGGTGCCCCCTCGAATTGGCTTATTTCTAAGGCGTTTATATCTCTTTTCTTCTCTTTTTGGAGCTGGTTTCACAACATTTAGTATGAGAGCTTTGAGATTCTAGGGTTTCGCTGCTCCAAAAAGGTCATTGTGGAATTTTTTCTATAACTTATTTTCTACGAAGGTTTAGGATCTGAAATTTTTAGAGTGCGAAGCCAAGATCTTGAGGAACATCGTCACAAAATTTTAGAGCTTGGTTCATAAAATTTTCAGAGATATGATCTGTGCAAGTTAGGTCATTTTGCAGGCTCCTGAATTTAACCTAAACAGGTCATTGTGGTATTTTCGTAATAAATTTTTTTCTACAAAGGTTCAGAAGCTAAAATTTCTAGAGTGCGAAGCTGTAATCCTGAGGAACATCGTCACAAAATTTTAGATATTGGTTTGCAATAGTTTCATAGATATGATCTATGGAAGTTAGGGATTTTTTAGGCTTCTGAATTTCATCTCAAAGAGGTGATCGTGGGAAAATCTTCATAGCTCTCTCTCTGAGCATTATATTGGAATGCTATAAACAATGGCCAAAATTACACAGACTGCAGTTTGTGGTCTATCAATTTTAGAGCCAAAGGATGAAATAGTGACACGTGGCAAGTCGTACAAGCTCGCTCTACTGAACCAGTCCAAAATGGGTCATTGTGGGAGACTGGACATAACTTCGCGTTGAAGAATCCAAATCAGATCAGACCTATGGCATTCGAAAGAAACTTTAGAGGGCTACTGCAAGGCTGAATTTTAGATATTTAGGATATGCAATTATATAGATAATTTAATTTCAATATCAAGCTCCTCAAAAGCAAGTAAAAGGTCTGTATTTATTTTTTCTGAATTGCATAAATCTTGTTTGAAGAATCAAGTTGAATTGATTCCAAGGGAATATTGCAAGATAGAGATCAGTATTGGATTATAAAATGGCCCCTAAAAAGAATTCAACACCCATGAATACTTTATAAAGCTCTACTATGACTCATGAAGACGAAGAATGGCAACATGACATATCAAAATTACAAGAGCAAGTGCAACAAATTTCGCTCTCGCAAAGAGCAACAAAAAATGACATGGAAGTTTTGAAGAAAGGTGTGGAAACTAAGATGGATGGTTTGAAGAAAGGCATGGAATCTAAGATGGATGGTTTGAATAATGGCATGGAAGCTGGCATGGAATCTAAGATGGCTGGCATGGAATCTAAGATGGATGACATGGAAGCTAAGATCGATGAGAAAATGGAAAACATGAAGAATGATCTAAAAGCAGACATGGAAGGTTTGACAAATTTGATACAAGAAATGTTTCCTAATGGTGAAAAGATAGTAGAGGAAACTCATGATGAGAACAAAATAAATGTTAATCGCAATTTCATAAAATCTAATGTTGGTGGGAAGAACCACCATATTCCAAAAATGGATATGAGGAAGTTTGATGGAAATGATACTCTAACATGGATACTAGAGATGGAGCAATATTTTGATCTCCATAATGTGCAAAACACACAAAAGGTATGGATTGTAACTTTACATTTAGAACAAAATACATTTGTATGGTATCGATGGCTTTGCTCCCGTAAAAAAATTGTCACTTGGTCAATTTTTACAGAGTAAATGATAGCACATTATGAGGATACAAAGAGAAACACCTTCTTTAGCCAATTGATAAATCTCAAACAAAAGGGTTTAATGGGGGAGCACATTGAGAACTTCCAAAAATTGAATATAAGGGTAACTGATATTCCAAAGGAACACAAGATTGATCTCTTCATAAGTACTTTAAAGGATAACATCCAACATGAAGTTCACGTTTTGGAACCTGATTCATTGGAGAAGGCATTCAGGTTGGCAAGAAAAATTGAATGTAAAATTATGGCGACAAGGAAGCCTACCAATCACTTCTATAAAGACGGAAGTGTTGCTACTCCTAGATTTCCACAACCTACAAGGTTGACACCACAACAATTAGAAGAAAAAAGAGAAAAAGGGCTTTGCTACAGTTGTGATAGCAAATACACTAAAGGTCATAAGTGTGCTGAGAAGAAATTATTTTACATAGATTGTGAAGAGGAAGAAGAAAATGAACAAGAAGAGGATATACAACAGGAACCAACCCTAGAAGAGGAAGAAATGAGTTCGACCATATCGTGTAATGCATTGGCAGGAATTACCACTCCTCAAACTCTCAAGATAGAAGGACATATCAAGAAGAAAAAGGTAATAGTGTTGATTGATTCAGGTAGTACCCATAATTTTATTCAATGTAAGGTAGCCAAGGAATTGAATTGTTTCCTATACCCAGCACCAGAATGTCAAGTGATGGTTGCAAATGGAGGAACTATAAATTCCTCTGGAAAATGCCATAATATCAAGATAACCATGGGCGAATATGTATTGAATAGTCCAATGCTTTCCATTCCTATGGGAGGTGCTGATGTTGTACTAGGAGTACAATGGTTACAATATTTGGGGACGGTAGCTTTTAATTTTCAAGAACTTTTCTTGAAATTTTTTGCAGAAGGAAAGGAAGTTAAATTATGGGGTATTGCAGGGAAGCCGACAAAGATAATAAGCTCTAATTTCATTAGAAAGCTTATAAAGAAAGAACAACGAGGCGTAATTGCACAATTATGCTCACTAGAAGTTCCAACATCAAAATCATCTATTTCTGTAGATCTCCAAAAAGTATTGGACAATCATTCCAAGGTTTTTGAAACTCCAAAAGGACTCCCACCTATTCATGATCATGATCATTCTATTCATTTGATTCCAGGAAGTGTTCCTCCAAACATTAGACCTTATAGATATCCTTATGTCCAAAAGAGCGAAATTGAACATATGATTGCAGAAATGTTAGAGGCGGGTATAATTCAACCTAGTCAAAGTTCTTTCTCTGCTCCTGTAGTATTGGTACATAAGAAGGATGGTTCATGGTGCATGTGTCCAGATTATAGGGACCTGAATAAGCTCACCATTAAAGATAAATTTCCCATTCTTGTGATTGACGAATTATTGGATGAATTACATGGAGCAATTTATTTTACCAAATTGGATCTTCGTTCAAGGTATCATCAAATTAGAATGACAACTAAAGATATTCCGAAAATAGCATTTCGAACTCATGAGGGTCATTATGAATTTTTGGTCATGCCTTTTGGCCTTACCAATGCACCTTCTACATTTCAAGGGTTGATGAATTCCATTTTCAAACCCTTCCTTAGAAAATTCGTGCTAGTATTTTTTGATGATATACTAATCTACAACAGGTCTTGGAAGGATCATGTTCAACATGTTGACAGGGTGCTCAAACTATTGTAGGAGAAACAATTATATGCAAAAACATCAAAATGTTTCTTTGGAGTACAAGAGGTGGAATATCTGGGTCATATTGTATCTCACGAGGGTGTTAAAGTAGACCCTAACAAAATTAAAGCCATTAAGGAATGGAAAGTCCCAACAACCATAAAGTAGTTGCGAGGATTTCTCGGGTTAACAGGGTATTATCGAAAGTTTGTTAAGAATTATGGGAGAATAGCAGCACCTCTAACAACATTATTGAAGAAATATGCATTTTCATGGAATCCTGAAGCAACTAAGGCCTTTGAACATCTTAAAGAGGCAATGTGCCTAGCACCAGTCTTAGCTATGCCAGACTTCACAAAAACCTTTATTGTGGAATGTGATGCCTCAGGAAATGGAATTGGTGTTATTTTAATGCAAGAAGGAAGACCCATTGCTTATGAAAGTCATCCAATAAAAGGAAAGTATTTAAAGAAACCTTTTTATGAGAAGGAAATGTTAGCAATACTGCATGCACTAAAGAAATGGAGAACTTACCTAATGGGAAGACACTTCAAGGTAAAAACTGATCATCATAGTCTTAAGCACTTTTTGGAACAAAGACTATCTTCAGAAAGGCAGCAAAAATGGGTCACAAAGATATTGGGTTATGAATTTTAAATAATATACAAAAAAGGGAAGCTAAATGTTGTTGCAGATGCACTCTCAAGAAAGAATGAAGAGGTGGAAGCATTGCTTTGTGCCATTTCTATTATCCAACCAGATTGGATAACCGAAGGAAAAGATGAATGGAAGAAGGACGGAGATGTGTGGACACTCACTCAAAAGTTGCAGCAAGATCCTAGTATATCTAATACATTTAGTTGGAAAAATGATTCCTTATGGTACAGAGATCGCTTATATCTTTGTAAGAATTCCCAACTAAAACAAAATATTCTTTTGGAATTGCACACTTCTCCTTTAGGAGGACACTCAGGATTTTTAAAAACTTACCATAGGGTGAAGAAAGAATTTTTTTGGGATGGCCTTAAATCTTATATTCAAAATTTTGTGGTGGAATGTTTGGTTTGCCAGCAGAATAAAGTTGAGACAATTAACACCCCGGGTCTTCTGCAACCTTTACCCATTCCAAGTCAATGTTGGGGGGAGATTTCAATGGATTTTATCATAGGTTTACCTAAGTCCGAAGGAAATAGTGTCATCATGGTGGTAGTTGATAGAATTACCAGGTATGCACACTTATGTGCATTATCTCATCCATTTAAAGAAAGTACAGTTGCTACTACATTTATGGACACAATTCAAAAGCTACATGGAAACCCAAGGGTTATTGTGAGCGACAGAGATCCCATTTTTCCTGAAAATTTTTGGACAGAGTTATTTTCTTGTTTGGGTACTCAATTACCTCATAACTCATCTTATCATCCTCAATCTGATGGTCAAACTGAGATAGTAAATAAACATTTGGAAGGATATCTTCGTTGTTTTGTATCTGATAAACAAACACAATGGGTCAAGTGGTTACCTCTAGCTGAATAGTGGTATAACACTTTCGTCCATACAGTAGCAAAAATGACCCCATTTATGGCACTTTATGGATATCATCCACCATCCATCACATCATCTTTAAGAGAAAATTCGAAGGTTCAAGCAGTGGAAGATCACATCGAGCATCAACAAGAATTTCTCCAACTCTTAAAGGACAACCTGAATTTGGAACAAAATTGAATGAAACAACAGGCAAATCAACATTGCAGGGAAAGAAGTTTTGATGTAGGAGACTGGGTATTTTTACGGCTACAACCATCCAAACAAATTTGCCTCAAGCAAGCTAAGAAGGATAATAAATTATCACCAAAGTACTATGGTCCTTACAAGGTGCTGCAAAATATTGGTGCTATGGGATACAAATTGGAGCTTCATGCTCCTTCACGAGTGCATCCAATTTTCCTTGTTTCATGCTTAAAGAAGGTTGTAGGTGAAAATCTTCCAGTTCAAATAATATTTCCAGAACTTGATGAGGAAGGAAAAATCATATTGGAACCTGAAGCGGTCACAGAAACAAGAACTCGACAGCTACGTAATCGATCAATTTCAGAGTATCTCATCAAGTGGAAGAACTTACCCATTGAAGATTCTACATGGGAGGATCAGAATTTTATACAGAAGCACCTAGAGTTACTCAAGCATTGAGGACAACACTTTTTTGAAGGAGAGGGGCATGTTAGGTCCCTATATTACTAGTATAGTCCCTTATTATTGTTAGTGTAACCCCATTATTGTTATTATTGTACCCTTGTAACCCCCATATTGTTATTATTGTGCCCTTAAATTATTATTGTTATGTTAGCTAGGATTACATTGTGGCCCCATGGACTCCTATATATAGAAATGATGTTTACTAATTTGAATCATCCAAGAATTGTTCATTAATTTAATGTGTTGGAGGTTTCCCCCTCAAAGTGGCTTATTTCTAAGGCGTTGATATCTCTTTTCTTCTCTATTTTGATCTGGTTTCAAAACAGTTGTCCTTCTCTTCCTTTTATAAGACAGGATCCTTGCCAAACCCTAAACCATCTCAATGAATTAGCTACATTAACATGTGTAGCCTCCAACTAAAACTGCGTTGTTCATCTAAGAGGTGCATTGTATCTAGACAACGCTGTTGATTTGGTTTTGTTGACCCAGTCAAATTTCTTCATCCCTTTCACACATAAGGGTGTTTTATTAAGGCAGCCCAGATTTAGCCTTGTTCACATGGGCATTGATTTATTTTGTTGCCTTAGGAGTTTAATTGTTCCTCCTTTACAATTTTATTCATGCAATAAGAAAATTAAAACAAAATAATTTATTCCCATTAGCTTGGGCTAACTAGGAATATTATATTATCTCCAAGAATATGAGTCTCAGTCAGAGAGATTCAAGGAGCATTTAATTTTCCCAGGGTTTTGTCTACTTAAAGAATAAAGAAGATCCAACAACTACAGTAGAAGAAGAGGGTGCATGCAGCACACTTTGGGTAGATTCTCCCTACTTACTTTTGATGGAACACTTGAGAGCTCAGCCATGTCTTGGGTAAGGATGCTTGACACATATTTCCAGCTGCATCAAGTTTTAGAAGAAGAAGACATGAGAGTAGTAGTGTTGCATCTTTAAGGTAAGGCTTATGCCTGGTGGCTATTTGAGTCTTCTTCCTTGAAAAATGTAAATATATCTTCTTATGCAAGGTTCACTAGGAGGTTAGTGAAAATATTTGATTTGAGACATTCTAAAACTTCCTTAAGGAAGCAGATCAAGCCCAGAAACTCTGAATATTTGTATGAGTTGGAAGAATCCATAAAGCCAACTCCATTTCTAAACATTGTTGAAGGGGATGAAGATCTGTTGTATGATTTTCCAAAGGCAAAAGCCCCACTTTTGCAAGAATCCTCTTCTCAAAGAGAAGACATGAGGGTTCCTTCTTCAAGAAGAGATCAAGGAAAAGGGTATCTAAATGATGAGGCATTCTCCATTGATGAGAAGAAGGGAGAGAAAGATCAGAGAAGATCCTCTAGTGCTGTGATAGCAGGAGGAGATCTATTTCTATTGGGAGATGGAGATGAAGAAATTGCTTCCACTAGAGGGGCTCTTGCATCTTTGCAAGGAGTTCCTAGGAATCTTACATTTGGAGAACATGAGCAGCATGTGTCTATGATAATAGACAATGAGACAGAACAAAGGAGTGGTCACAAAGTTGACATAGTAGAAGATGATCCACTATTTCTAGGAGGAGAAAATGGATCAAATGCTCCAATCAAAAGCACTCTTGCATCACTAAGAGTGGTCCCCAAATTTCATGAGATTTCCACACATGAAACAGAGCTGAATTTGCATAGTAGAAGTAGGGACATGAGGATCCCATCTATTATGCACATGAGGATGGTCCCTGAGACCTCACTATCTTGTGGCAAACCACATGGGAGGCCGCCTGATTCAGATTTTATGGGGAAGACCTCACAACTTTCTCCTCCAAACTTAGATCCAGGAGGGGTTGGATCACTTCAAGACAAAGCTATAGTGATGGGAGGCTTGTGTAAGCTCAAGAAGGAGGGAGATATTATTCCTTTTTTATCATCACCCCCTCTCATTTCTGGATCTGCACTGTGTGAGGAGAAGAGTGGAAGGAATGGCCTTCCAACACAAACCTTTGGCATGGGATATGTCAAGGAGGACAGCAGCAACATGGAACATATTCCTATTGATGCATCATCAGCACTGTCATTGTTGAGAAATGTAGATCTATATTGAAAATCCCAACTATTAGTGGATTATTCCAAAGATCTTCACACTTGTATGATACTTGATGACCAGTTGCATGAAGAGGGCTACTTAGTCCAAGGAGGGGTCATCTATCATCATGGTAGGATCTTCTTGTCTAGAGCTTCTAAGTTCAAGTAGAAGTTACTACAAGGAGCATACAAAGAGTTCTATTTCAGCCATATGTATTCCATGAGGATCTACAACATCATCATGATCAGCTTTGATTGGGAAGGCTTGAAAGAAGAACTACATTAGCATTTTCAAGAATGCATGAACTATGTGGAGTTGGGGTAGACATATGAATCTATGCAAGAGTTATTTCAGCCATCTATTCATTCTTTTGAGAGAGGATAAATATCCATGCACAACCCGATGTGTATGAGAGACTGTTGAGATTCAACAAGATGATGAGCGTAGTGAAAATATTTTCCTTCACTAAGTGGGCACGTAGGCTATTTTTGGCGCAAAGTCTATTTTTAGACTATGTATATTTTTAGACATGTCAATCATATTCTATGAGTTGCATGATGCTATCTGTGGATGGTTGGTCAAGTTGGAAAAATAGATGGACTTCTATTTTTATACATTTTGGGCGAAGTCTATTTTTAGACTGCTAGTCTAAAAATAGACATGTCAGATATTATTAGCTCTTAATAATATTTGGACTCTAAACATTATCTTATTCTCTTGGAGCACTGACATTCAGCTAACAGATTGTTCAAATCAGCTAGCTGAAGGAATTATGAAATTCCTAGAGCTACTGGTGGTTCATGCATGGAGGACTTTAGTTACAACTCAAGTGGTAGAGTTTGGTGGAGTTGGAGAAGTAGTTGGTGAAATTGGTTTCTAGTTTAACTACAGTTGTGGAGTTAAACACAATTGAATTGATTTTTTCTATTTCTAACTGATTTATACTTCAGTGGATTTTAGTGAATTAATTAGTTAAATTAATTCACTAAATAATAACTCATTATTTAACTTGATAGAGACAACAGTTAACTACAGTGCAGAACAGATCAATGGAGACTTAGTGGAGAGATTGGTGAAAGAGAAAGTGTGACTATCAGTTGTGACTATAGTGATGCATTTATTACATCCAAAACTCAGTGGAGGTGCCAATGAGGATTGCGTGAGCAAGGATGGAGCAATTCGAACTCATCCAGAGCCATTCTTTAGCAGGGATTGCGCAGTAGAGGCAGGCTATTAGGAGGGCAAAAATCAATGCAGATTTTTGCTGATTGTTCTTGATTAGTGTGTAGATATTTTATTGTACGGAGAGCTTGATATGATCAGTTTTGTATGAGGATTGTTACATTATCTCTATGAAATGTTTATATATAGATAGTTGGGGTTTTCAGCTTCAGGCTTTCTCGTTAAACAACTATGTTAATGTCTGTAAATTTTTATTGTTTCATGTGTGCATTGCAATCTTGATTTAATTTCCGCAAATGATCAATGGTGGAATAGATTATTTATTTTGCATGAAGTTTAAATAGTGTGAGATCAGGAGAATCTTGGACATATAACACATAAGTTATATAATTTCTACAGAGACACTATTGGTGAAGAATATGATCATGCAAAGCAAGTTTCATTTTCTTATTTTACATATACTTTCACCATGTTTTTGCAGGCCATGACTCCAATGAGGAGTGATATATCATGTAGATCTCATGGAAAACATTGGGCAAATAAAATTTCTTAATTTGGCCACTCCCTTGATGTGAAAAGGGATATTTTCTTTCATGATGGATGCTTTCCTAAAGCACCAAAAGTATCTCACATTTTCAGACATAGTTATATAACATGGGCAGCAAGTAAGTGGTGGGGAAACCACTTACCACACCTTGATCTGATGTAGGCAGGAGATGCACTGCGCTGGTATCATATGTGGGACTATGATCGACCTCCTCATGCTCAAATTGTTGTTTGTGTATATGTAATTTTGCGTCCATACCTTGATGATATAGTTGTACTTTTTATGGGAATGTATGGAGGGATGATGGGAGGCATGTATGTACCACATAGGATGGATACTCTCTATGTACGTTATGCTACATGTTTCAAGGAGAGTATTGGTTCAGCCATGTTTGTTTCATTTGAGTTCTTGACTCCTTGTGGGATGGAATATGTACATGTCATGATGACTTTTGTGGAACAATTCATGGAGTGTTGGATTGGTGAACACTTAGCTTATGGAGGAAGCTTAACTCATGATGGTGTCACCAATGGAGGACGAGAAGTGTTGTAGCACTCACCTTATCAGCTGCTTGAGGACAAGAAACATTTTGGAGGGGAGGACTGTAATATTCCCAATTAGCCCAAGCTAATGGGAATAAAAAAATTTGTTTCATTTTCCTATTGCATGAATAAATGTGTAAAGGAGGACAATAAAAACTCCTAAAATAGTGAATAAATCAATGCCACATGTGAAAAAAGATAAATCTTGTCTATCTTAATAAAACACCTTTATGTGTGAAAGGGATTGAACCATTTGACTGGGTCAACCATGACCAAATCAACAGTGCTCTCTAGAAGAAGTGATCCTCATTGAAGCACATCGCAATCTTACTTGGAGGTGGCACATGTGAAAGAAGCTAAGTCATTTAGATGGTTTAGGGTTTTGCCAGATATCAATATTATAAAATGAAGAGGAGAACATGAGAGGGTTGTTGATGATTATCACTTTCTGAAGATTTTGTCTGTTTATACATTTCTTATTCTCTTCGTTGCTTAGCAGAGAATAGTGTTGTTTAGCACTGGGTGTTCCTGATCAGGAATCCCACTTCTTTCAGTGAGTAGCTCTTGGAGGAGTCTTGCATTTCTTGACCACTATCAAGCATTTGGCCAAGCTCTTCTTCCAACTACAACATAGATCCTATTGAGCGTTTGGTTGTCTTTGTAAGTTGTAGCAAGTGGAGGCTAGATCTACTCAGATGTAGGCCATTATAGTGCCACTTTTTAGTGGGAAAGCCTTCTATCCAATTTTCAAGAGAGAATTAGATGATTGGAGCACATTTTTCAGATCTTGGGTTGCGCCCAAACATTTTCTAGAGCCTACAATGCAGTCTATCTTCCATTATTTCTTTATTTGCAAGTGTAAAGTTGCAGGGTGTTTTGGCAGAATTTTGGAGGAGAGATCTCTAGGGTTGGGAATCTGCCCTTCACTGTGGTGATCCATGGATTTCAGATCTATTCCATGTCATATTTAGATCTGATCTGAATAATGTTGTTTTTCTTCAGAATTTCTGAATCATTTTGCAGATCTGCTGCATAAGATCTCAGATCTACTCCATGTACCATAACTTTTGCTAAAAATCCCAAGGGAGATTTGAAGAGGAGCCTTTCTAGTGTACAGATCGGATATAGATCTAAATTTTTGGACACAGATTTGCTCTAGATTTGAAGTGTAATATATAGGTGTTATCAGCGAATAAAATAACGTTGTCAAGCTTGTTCAGTGATATTCTATGGTTGTATCACCTCCATTTTGAGGGTTGTCTTCATGTAAAGTCTTATATTTTTTGTTCTATAACTCATGGGCTTCAATATAACTCTGATTTGATGATGTAAATGTAAATTTTGAGCTTCCATATTGGCCTCCTTATCTTACTTTTCTGAACTGTGTTATTTCTGTGCAATATTGTCTAGTATTGTTGCTTGTTCCCTTTTGGGGATATTACAACTTGTCCCACTTCACTATTTACCAAGACAAGGATCACATGATCTAGCCATGGCCATAAAACAAATAAGAAACATAAATTACATAGGAAATATTTCACATGTATGTTTAGTTCATATAAACAGTAGAACATTAACTGACAGTTTGCAAGAACCACAAGATGCACAAGCCACAAAAGATATAAGCCGTCATAAGTCGAGTTCCCTAAAACTTATACAAAACAATGTACAAGATTAAATTGTCTAGAATAGTTTAAAACATGAGCATGTAGCTAAATTTTTCCACATCTCATATAAAAAATAGCTAAAGGAAAAAAAAATGTTGTGCCTATCAGAAAGAGATCTCCCTTTTTCTAAAACTGCTATGTCAATCCTCATATAACAACTGTAGGCTTGCCTCCTATAAATCCTATTATGAATTTCTCCTAACACAATTCATCTTTAGAACACTTGATTTCACTGACACTCCCTTGCACACACTCTTATTCATTCCTTTACATGCATTTTGACTTAGTTATCCCTTAATATGCCCCAACACTCCCTAACACTTTTCAACATGCATTGACATTTTCTGACATGTGTTACCATGCCTTTTCATTCCTAATGTGCACTCCCTAACCCTCTCCATCTATCATGCCCTCATAACTACCCTCACTTAATTTGCAACTTGGGAGCCCAACCAAGCCCTCACTTGACTACAAGAGCTTGACCAAGTTACAATTACTACAAATAGACTATGTTGTTGAATTTTGTAGCTTGGGATGTACTTCACAAGCCTAGTGAGATGGGTTTGTGTGAGTTTGGTCACAGAATTATTTGTGGGCAAGGAATCCAAGAAAATATATTTTTCACCCAAGATGGGGTTTAAAATATAAAATAAAATTAAAAAGGAAAATTAATATTTCTTAAGGTCTAAGTGGATAAAACCAGTAAGTTCTAGAGGGCTCCTAAGATGTCTAGGAAAATATATTTAAGGAGGCCTTAGGATGAAGAAAATAATATCAAGTGAGAAGTATCTCATTTTATCAAAGGGGCAAAGAGAGATGTAGTCTTAAAGTAGGTCGAGTAAGAGGGTCGAGTAAATAGGGTTGCTAAAGGGAGGCCATGATCATCCTCCAAGAAAAAGATCATCATGTGAGGGTTCACAAGAATTTTTCATACCTTAATGGTCAATTCCAGCTAGGAAGTAGGATGGCATATTGTTGGTTCTCTTATGGAAAATCAAGCTTAAGAGAGGTTTCTCAGGAGAATCTCTGCATGTGATCTCAATGGTGTCTTTGTGTGAAGGATGCATCAAATTCTGAAATGTTGAAATTTGCAACAAGAAACATTGAAATTGGAAACCAAAAAGGAAAAAAATAAAATGCACCCACACTGGTGAAGAATTTCGATGCACCAAGAGTGAGGAATGTCAGGCATCTAATTTATTTTTCCCTTAAATAAATTGGACAGTACATTGTAATTTCATCTCATAAAAACTTGTGTCAGTTAACTAAGTCACGATGACTGAGTTTATAGCTCAAGAAATTCGAGTTGAGGGTATAATATGATGCATGTATAGGGATTAATATAATATTTTTGGGGTCTAGTTGCAGTTGATGCATTAGTGGGGTGCAAGAGTGAATTAGTTAACTCAATTAAATTAGTTAAAATTATTTTAAATAGTTCTAACTAAGTGATGAGCTAGTGAGAGGTCGACATGTGAATTAAATTAGATTTACTTCACAATGAGTGATAAATAAATTCACTATTAATAGTTGCATGCATGTTAGTTCCAAGCAAGACCCAGTTGAGACAGAGGTTAAAGGGAACATAACTGTTAGTTGTATTTATACAAAATTTCCCATGTGAAATTATAAAGTCATTGGGATGCCATGATGGATTGCACAATCAAGGAAGATTGATTTTCCTAATTAATAGGGAGCTAATTTCCTAGAAATTGCATGAGAAATATAGGCTGAAGGAAGGTTGAGAATTAAGCATGTATTGTTTCATGATTCCTTGACTTCATACACAATCAAGATATAGCATTTTTGAGTAGTTGCTTTCCCCATATACATATTGTGTTGTGCGATTGATAATTTTTTTCTCTTACTTATATGTGATTGTGTGATTGTGTTTTGTTTCCAAAAATTGTTGGAAGGATCCAATATTTTATTTTAGTACATTACAAGATCAAATTGAATCTCATTGGTTAGATTTTCTACATGGTATCATAGTAGGAATTTTTTGGGTGGAAAATTTTCACAGAATATAGATTTTGGTGTAAAAATTTCAGAAAAAATAACATATTTGAATTCCTTGCGAAAAAATACCCAAATGGAAAATCAATTTAGTGCTCAGCTGAGGGAGATATGGTCGATTTAAAATCAACTCTTTTTTAGAAAATTTTGTAACGGTGGGACAATTACAATGTGCGCAAGTCAAGAACCTATACGCACTTGAGATACCAGATGAATTCAAAGCTTTTAGGATCAAAGCAGAGGTTAGATACTTGTTCGTTGAGAGGGAGTACAAATTACTTCTCAACATGCAACCTTATAAGCATTCTGTTGGAGTGGGGTCCCCCGAGGCACAATTTTCGATATATTTTTGTATAATTTTGTATGTGTGCGCTATGTAAAGGGAGTCAAGGGGATTTGGGTGGGTCAAAGTCCCCAATTTTGATGTAAATGGGCTTAAGGGTAAACTATGGGCCTCAAACAATTTTCTGAGACCATATTATCTACACGCTAGGCATATATAAATAGATAGATCATGTCTAAGCTAAGTAGTTTAGTTGGCTAATGAATTATTTATGTTCTAATAAGTTTACGCGTCTCTAAGGGTTGTTTGGGTTGGTTTGAAAGGCTCCTGCTGGCTCTGTGCATGAATACCTAGTCTTGGCTATGTTTGAACTCCATCAACTGTGTGCGCGGAAGAGTTTTGTAAGGGAAAGTGGATGTATTGATTGAAAGATCTGAAGCTAATAGAAAGGAAATTTTTTGGCAAGTTAATAGTGTTATGCATATAGGTTGTTTACTGCTTGTATTATGTTAAGATCATATTATTTTTATTACTTATTGATGATTGTGTAAAGATATCTGATATGATTATGAATGGTTATTTATGGTTAATAGATCTATTTAAATATATACATTGGTTAAGACCTGGATCTGTTTATGTTATGTTTATCTACGCTAAGGCAACAACGATTTTGTGTTATTCTGTTAATGAATGTGCATTCTCTATGAGATTGTTATATATTGTTATGCACCTATTTATAAGTTCACATTTGGTTTTGCTGAGGACCACTTCATTAAGTTCTCCCTCGGGGTGTAGAAACCTGGTTTCAACACCCCCCCATACTACTTCAGGTGATACTTTGGTCTGCGCAAGAAAATGACTGCCAAAAGGGTAATTGAAGTGTTTGTTGGTTGATCCATAAACTCTGAACCTGGGTCAGGACCCCTCAATCCAAAAAATGGTTCCGTTGTTGGGACCAGAATCATTTTGAGGGATATTTGATGTTGTGCCATCTATCACGACACAAATTACAAGATTGGATAGATAGAAAGATCCTTGAATTTTCTCTCCAAGAGAATAGAAGTACTAAGTTATCTGACGAACAATGGGTACAAAAATATATTTATACAGAAGTGCATGAAATATTATTTTGTTCCTTTGCACACAAAATGAAAGAGTGGTTGTCCCACTTAGCTGAATTCCATCACCGCATAAAGGATGATGTAGTCACTGATTGGACTCCTGATTTGATCTAGCAAGTAGAGAAGTTTGACAATAATATCAGCCACATAGTAGATCACTGGACCGGTCACATATTGGAAGGATTTGTGACTGAATTTCCCATTGACTAATTTGTGTCATATTCTGAAGTAGAAAAAATGTTTTTCAAAGGCCCTAGAGGTAAGTTCACGCACTCATTAAAAATATTACTCAAACTATTATTGTGTGAACGGGGTTTTCTTTGGGAACATACTTCTTGAATGCATCAAAGAGGTTCAATTACGCACAGTGGAATAATTTATCATGAAGATTCTAAAAAAAATTATTTATAGCCCCCTGAAGCCTAGATCCGATAGTGAACCTAAACCAGAAACTACTAGATCAAGTGATTCTGAAGAAGAAAGCTCATCACAACAGAGACCCTTGAGTTTGTTTCCCACTCCATCCACTCCACTTATGATCTCACATCACATGACACCTACTCCATTGCGTAGTCCATCTCCATCGCCACCTCCACCTCCCCCTAAAGTAGATATGACTGCATCAATGAATTACCTAATTTCAGAGGCATTGGAAATAAAGATACTGATCACTTCTGGTTTTTGATTGAGGCCGCATGGTAGGCTCAACAAGTTAACAATATTGATATTAGAACAATGCATTTGGCTACTGCATTCCAAGATCGCGCATTAGACTGGTACATTAGGTATGCACAAGCAAAACCAAATTGTACCTTTGAAGAAATTAAAGTGGCCCTAAAGGAGCAGTTTAAGCAACCTAAGTCATATGAATAGCCGGTGACAGAAATGAAGGCTATTCATCAAGAGCCTAATCAATATATATGTGAGGCTGATCAAAGGTTGAAGCCTGTTGAGTCCCAAATCTGCATCTTTTCCATACACTTTTCTATACCTTTTTCACTCACCTAAACCTCCCAAATTGTCAATATCATGTGCAAAAGAGCATCTAACATGGTTTTTAATTATATTTTTGTGTTTGCTATTTGACCTAGATTTTGTTCATTCAGCTGCGGAATCTTGCCACTTTCCGCAGCTGCTGCAACTTTCCGCAGCTATTTTGTGAAACTCTATGCTACAGGTGTCTACAAGGAAAACGAGCCACATGGGCAGATCAGGAATAACGTGGACATGGTTCGTGTCCTATTGGTTCAAGCAAACTCATCCAAAGAAGCCGCGGTCAAAGGCGTCCACATGGAAGTCAACCATGGAGTTTCATGTCGACCGGACTCTGTTTCGTGTCACATGAAGATCCATACGGCCGTTTCTAAGCCTGCGGAGAATAAATCGACATCTGTACAGGGTTCTAGAGTCGAATTCAAGCATCCACCTCTCGTAGATTTACTTTCCAACATGGCCATGCTCCTATATCCGTGGACGTAGTGGTCTACGTGCTCTCCACCAGCATGAACTTTAGGAGACAGTTATAGTTCGTTGTTATATATAATGCGTTTGCATACGCAAACAGAGTTAGTCGATATTAGTGAATGTTAGTCTCTGTTATCTTTTGCTCTGTAGTGTGATTACGCTGCACTTGTGCCGTAACATTACCATTCTGTAATGGCTACTTTTTAATATAAGAAGACTCTGTTTTCCAACTTAATTCGTATTTGAGGACCGTTGCCAAGGCTGGTGTAGAGGGCCCCTGCTCAGCTAAGGTTTTGTGCATTAGTGTATAATTTTAATTTCATTTCATTGTGTCATAATCCATTCATATGTTCATACATTGCATTTGTTTCATTTCTGTTTATAAACTTCCATAATTTCCATTTCATTTCTGTTTTTCATGTTTTATGTTGATAATCACTGATCAGTGTTCTTGTTTCAGGATATAGATAGGCAGCCCGGGCATTTTCATAGCTTTTTGACTAGTGACATGGAACTAACATTGTTCTGCTGCTAATTTGATTTTCATAGCTTTTGTTTAATTTCAGTATTGCTTATCTGCTTCAATAGTTAAATTTAAATATATTAAGCTGCTCATAGCATCTTCAGTTGCCTCCAAAATCCACAGCTGGACTGATGGTGAGGGATTGTATTGTGAAATGTGTAGTTTAATATTAGTTTCTTTTCTGCAAATTTAGATATATTAAATCATGCATGACATCTTCAGTTGCCTCCGAAAGCCGCAGCTGGACTGATGGTGAGGGATTGAATCATGAGTGTATGGTTTAGTATTAGTTTACTTTCTGCAAATTAAACATCAGTTACTCAAATTGTTTATGATTACTTCCGAAAATCACAGCTGGACTAATGATGAAGGATCAGAAGATAAATTGATGTAATCTGATTTAGATTTATTTTGTTGCAATTTTGAATTTCCTTAAGCATAGTTTCTTTTATGTTTAGTCGGCAGCAAGAATAGTTTAGTTTTCATGCTAAATAGTTCATTATTTTGATTTACTAGACTAGCAGCACTTTTTCATTTCAGCAGCACATTTTCATTTCCTTTCAAGTCTTGTCATTATAAATTTCGAATTTATTTTTAAAATTTCAAGTTGGCAAATCATTATAGGGGATATCACTTCCTTGAACAAACATAACCAAACTTGTTTTCATCTTAGAATTTCCATTTCACCTTAGAAAACCAAAAACGACAAAAATTTAAGAAATAGGTTATCTTGCACATATAGTGCACCGCACTTCATCAGCTTACGATTCCCGGATTGACAAATTAAATGCAGCAATTTAGGACACACTAAATTGACCAAAAATTTTGGCGCCGTTGCCGGGGAAGTGTAACTAGGTAGCCAATTTCTTAAAAAAAAAAAAAAAATTCATAAAAGAAGGGAAAACTTGATAACTTCTTGAAGTATGCTCTCCTCTTGCACCTAGTGTGATCTGGAGGATCAGAAAAGAGAGCTATTGGTTTAGTAATTTCTTAAGTATGCTCTCTTCTTGCACCTAGTGTGATCTGGAAGATCAGAAAGAGAATTATTAGCCCAACTTTTAAAAAATAAAAAATAAAAAAATGACATGCATAGAGCAAGAGATTCTAGGGGAAGGTTTATAGCTAAAGCCAAGAGTTCGATTTTCATAACTCCATCTTCTTCAAGGCATAGACCAGATTCACCACCATCTACCCCTAGCCTTAAGATTTTTGGAAGTCAAGGAACAGTTGAATTAGAGGATTCTCCTATACCACCTACTAAAACCAACTTAGAAAACAAAGAGACTTTCTCTCATCCTTCCTTGGTAGAAGAACTAGAGGACTATAAGGACTCTAAAGAAACTATCATGGTAGAGGAAGTAATAAATAGAGGTGGAGGTAGAAGAGGAGGAAACAATGGAGATAACAATGGTGAAGGAAATAATGGTAGAAATAGGGAAGGAGACAATTTGTTTGGATTCCCTATAGTTTATGAGGAAACTCATGCAACAATGAAAAATATCTCACCATCTGTTCTCCCTAACTTTTATGGATTGCGAAGTGAGGATCCTGAAACATTTCTGTTTGAGTTTGAAGTAGTGTGCCGAACTTATGACTATATGGAAGATTCTCAAAAACTCAAACTGCTTCCTTCAACATTGAAGGGATCTGCTTTGAAATGGTTCATGGGATTAGCCACTCAATCTATCAGGACTTGGAATGATATGAAACAAACATTTTTGGATAGATACTTGGACTATTGTATGCCCACCAATCACAAGGATGAGGTATTCAAAATGATGCAAAAGAAGATGAAAACTTGGAAGATTTACTTGAAAGATTTCAATACAACTTGAAAAGAGCAAAGATGAGCAACTTAGATGATGAAACCTTGAAAGCACTCATATTAAAAGCCATTAGAGATGAATGGATAGAAATTTTAAACATGATGGGGAAAGGAGACATTTCTCAACTTCCACTTCGTGATATAACAAAACTATGTGTCCATCTCTCAAGAGGAAAATCTAAAACTGGAAAAGGGCCTAGGGATCCTTCTCTTATTAGGACTAACAAATCTGCAACTGGATCAGTAAGTAGGGCAGAGATTGGTAATATGCTTGATGAGTTCAAAACTGATATCTTAGGGAGCCTTAGTGAACAACTAGACACCCTTAAAATCCAAAACAAGCAGAAAGCAGAAACAGATGCTTTAGCCATCTTTTGTCCAAAATGTCGAAAGAAACATGCTTTAAGGGAATGTCCCTTGGATGCAAAAGTTGTAGAAACATGTATGATTTGCTCGGAAAATCATGAGATCAAGGATTGTCCTTCAATCCCTGGACTCAAAGCTGTTTTTCAAGAAGATCCAAATTCAGTAGAATCTCTCTGTTTTGTCGCAAGGAGACCTTGGCAGGGACAACAATCTCAAGGGTTTAATAACTCTATGAATCTTCAAACCCCACCAAATTGGAATCCTTGGCAACAACCTTGGCCCCAACATCAAAATTCATATCAGCCATGGGTACAAGGGATGCAAAAATCCTTATGGGAGATTTGCTCAATTTTATCAATATCCTCCATCTTTTCAAAATCAACAAGCTCCACAACTTCCAAGCCCAAATCCACAACTTTCATTGCCATTTCCACAACAACAACCTTCTCAAAAAAATTCAAATCCTCAACTCATGCTCCCATACCAACAGAAGACAAATCAACTTCCAGCTCAGCCATTGCCAAATCCTAACAATAAGAATCCTCAAACTACTTATATGGTAGAAGGACAACAATTTCCTACCTATATGATTGTTCCTCTCAACGATGTACAACTCGGATCTGGTAGAGTTTTAGAAAAACCTTCTATAGAGATTCAAGAGCAAGATACCTCTGAGGAGGACTCTCTTCAAGTTAATAAGGGTTCTGAGGAAGAATCTCTTCAAAATTCAAGCATGCAAAAAGAAAAAGAAAAGTTAATACCCACAACTCCTATAGTTGAGCAACCTGCATCTTCATCTACACCTCCTTTTCCGGAAAAACTACAAATTGATAAGGGGGTGGAAAAACAAATCTTGTTGCCTAACTATGACTTTCTAGATGAATTGAAGAATGTTTGTATCAAGATTCCATTGCTACAAGCCATTCGAGAAATTCCTATTCTAGAAAAAACCATAAAGGAGTTGAGTTTCAAAAGACCAGGAAGGAAACTAAAAGACACAAGAAGAATCCACCTGGTAGGAAAGATTGCAGACATTATGATGGGAAAAATTACCATGAAAAAGTATGTAGATCCAGGAAGTCCAATTGTCAAGACACATATAAATGGGATAAAAATTCCAAACACATTGATTGACTTAGGGGCTGCTATCAACATTATGAGTAGACAGACTATGGAACAGTTAAAACTTCCTAATCTTCTCTTTACACCTACTTTACTGCAACTTGTAGATCGATCAGTTATTAAACCAGATGGTGTATTAGAAGATATTTCAGTCTCCTTAGATTCTTGGGAATATCCAGTAGACTTTATGATTTTGACTCCCAAGAGTAATCTAGGAGGGCACCCACTTATTTTAGGAAGACCTTGGCTAGCCACAGCCGATGCTTTTATTAGTTGTAGATCTGGGGACATGTACATTTCTAATGGTAATTCGACAAAGAAATTCAATTTGTATCCTCCAGCAAGAGCAATCACAGAAGTAGGAGACAATGAATGGGTCAATGATGAGGACACTATACAACCTGTCTTTACCATTTCTGAAATCAGTGAGGATAGTCAAATTCTGAACACATTAGAAAATTTTGAGACATCTTCAGAATATGACCCCACACAATTTCAGTTGGAATCTGACATAGAATATTTATCATCAAGATAAATGTCTCTTTACTCTATGGAAGAGTTTGGTAGTTCTACTATTGAGATTTTTCCAGGAAAAACATTGAATATCAACAAACATTTGGAAAAGTCACAACAAGAAGAACTAACCAAAATCTTGCAAAAACATTCTACTGTATTTGCATGGGAGTATACTGACATGAAAGGTATTGATCCTAAGACTTGCATCCATCATATCTATATTGAGGAAAACAGTAGACCAATCAGACAACCTCAAAGAAGGATGAATCCAAATCTTAGAGAGATAGTGAAAGAAGAGCTCCAAAAACTACTCAATGTAAACTTCATTTATCCAATTTCAGATAGCCGATGGGTTTTTCCTTTGGTTATAGTACCTAAAAAGAATGGTAAATGGAGGGTATGCATTGATTACAGGGAATTGAACAAAGCAACTTTGAAGGATCACTTTCCTTTGCCTTTTATTGATCAGGTATTAGATACATTAGAAGGTAAAAAGTACTTTTCATTTTTGGATGGTTTTAGTGGCTATAATCAAATTCAGGTAGCACCTGAAGATCAAGATAAGACCACATTTACTTGTCCATGGGGAGCTTTTGCCTACCGAGTGCTTCCTTTTGGGTTATGTAATGCACCTGCAACATTCCAAAGAGCAGTACTAGGAATTTTTTCTGATCTAATCCATGATTGTGTAGAGGTTTATATGGATGATCTTACAGTTTATGGTAATTCATTTGAAGAGGCATTAGAAAATTTGGAAAAAGTTCTTATAAGATGTAAAGAAACAAACCTTTCATTAAGCCATGAAAAATGCTTTATGATGTTTACTGAAGGAATTGTTTTAGGACATCATATTTCAAGAGATGGGATTAAGGTTGATAGATCAAAAGTTGAAGTCATCTCCAAGTTGCCTATTCCAAATTGTCAAAGAGATGTTAGAAGTTTTCTAGGATTTACTGGTTACTATAGAAGATTTATAGAAAACTTCACTAAAATAGCATTTCCACTCTTCAAATTGCTTACAAAAGACTGTGAATTTAAATGGGATCCTGATTGTCAATCAGCTTTTGAAACTTTGAAAACAAGAATATCTGAAGCACCTATCTTGAGAGGACCAAATTGGAAACTCCCTTTCCATATTTCTACGGATGCTTCAGATACAGCTCTAGGAGCCGTGTTGGGTCAAAAAGATTTAGTTCCTTATGCCATTTATTATACCAGTAAAAATTTGACTCCCACAGAGTTGAATTATACTGTGACTGAAAAAGAGTTTTTAGCTGTTGTTCATGTAATTAATAAGTTTAGACATTACATAACAGGCTATGAAACTTTTATTCATACTGACCATTCTGCAATTAGATATTTAATGAACAAACTTGTTACTAATGGCAGAGTGACAAGATGGCTTTTACTTTTGCAAGAATTCAATATTACTGTGTTGGATAGACCAGGAAAACAGAATACAGTAGCTGATTTCTTGTCTAGGATTCAGAATACTAAAGAAGATTCTCCTGTAGAAGATAAGTTTCCTGATGAATACTTGTTTGCAGTAACTATTAAGACCCCTTGGTATGCAGATATTGCTAACTATTTGGTTACAGGGAAACTACCTTCACATTTATTTCCAAGAGAAAAATGAAAAATTATTCAGGAGAGTTCAAAATATTCATGGATTTCTAACGAATTGTTTAAAACAGGGCCAGATCTTGTGATCAGAAGATGTGTCAGGGAAGATGAAATGCCTAATATTCTTAAGGCATGTCATGATGAACCATGTGGCGGACACTTTGCAGACAAAAGGACAGCTTATAAAATCCTTTCTTTGGGATATTATTGGCCTTCCCTCTTCAAAGATGCAAAACAATATGTCAAAAGGTGTGACAGCTGCCAAAGAGTAGGGAAACCTACCCTTTCAAATGAAATGCCACTACGAACATAGGTACTCATTGGACCCTTTAAAAAATGGGCTTTAGATTTCATTGGACCTATTAATCCACCATCCAAGCAAAAGAAGTATATATTGGTTTGTACTGATTATGTTACTAAATGGGTAGAAGCCAAAGCATTAGTATCTGCTACTGAAAATTCACTTGTTCATTTTCTTTATGAGGATATTTTTACTCGCTTTGGTGTTCCAAGAGAAATTGTGACAGATCAGGGGAGCCAATTCACATCCAATTTGGTGGAGAAGTTGATGGAAGAATTCAAAATCAAGCACAGAAGATCTACTCCTTACCATCCACAAGCAAATGGTCAAGTGGAGTCCACAAACAAAGTTCTTGAAAGTATCATCACCAAAACTGTTCATCTACATAGAAGACATTGGGCAGAAAGGCTTCCAGAAGCCTTGTGGGCCTACAGAACTACATGGAGGAATACAACAGGACATTCTCCCTATGAACTTGTTTATGGGAAAGAAGTCTTGATCCCCATTGAGTTCCAAGTCAAGACCTTCAAGATAGTAGTTCAGTTGGGGATGGACTTATCAGAAGCCCAAAAGCATAGAATGGAGCAGTTGAATGAGCTAGATGAGATCAGACAAGAAGCAATTTTAAGAACTGATCTAGTTCAATATCAAAGAGCTAAATGGAATGACAAGTACATCAAAGAGAAGAAGTTTCAAGAAGGAGATTGGGTATTGTTATTTGATTCCAAGTTTAAAGATTTTCAAGGAAAATTTCAGACTCATTGGCTTGGGCCATATGAGATTGACAAGATCTTTAGCAATGGAGCTGTAAGAATCAAGACCATTGATGAATTTCAAACTCCTCTTATTGTGAATGGCCATAGGTTGAAAGTTTATCATAAGCCACTCTCAAAAGAGGATTTTTTCAAAATGTTTCAAGAAAGTTCTGCAATCAGGCTGGTACAGAAGAATTCTTCTTCTCCACCAACCTAGTTCTTTTGTTCTTTTCAGTTTAAAAAAATAAAATAAAATAAAATAATGGTATAAGCCTGAAAACCAATCATTGATTGGCAGTCTTATGCAGAAAATATAGGGTGAAAATCAGGAACACCTGACACTCTATATTTTCCAAAAAAAAAAAATCTCTCTTTCATTTCACAAGCTTTGTCACCACCCACTCCATTTCATTCCACTTCATTCCATTTCATTTCATTTCATTTCACTTCATTCCACTTCATTTCATTCCATTCCATCAATAAAAATCTTTTTCATGACCATTTCTATCTGGTCATTTGTCATTTAATCATTTCCATTCATCCAAGTAATAGCTGTGTCAGTTTCCGCAGCTGACATCTGTTTCCGCAGCTGACTCCAGTTTCCGCAGCCAGAAGCAGATTCCGCAGCTACTACTCTGTTTTCAAAAAGAATGTACATTCAGATGTTATTTCCATAATTAGAAAATAAAATGCAGGTGAGAGGATAAAAAATAAAGACATGGAGCATTCAAGACACCAATGGAGATCAATCAGTTGAAGACCAAGGGCAAAGGCAAAGATTCCAAAGGTATGAATAAAATTTATTTCAAATAGCATTGAAAAACACATTTTTATATAGTTCTGAACCATGAGCTCTATCCATTACGTGCAATGATTATATTGACAGTTCCGTAACCTTTCATGATCTCCATATTATTCTCTTGCATTCATTCACAAACGGTTTTATCATTAAAAGTCCAATTTTCACTCATGTTCCAATATCCCACCGGAGATAATGAGACGTATTTGATTTGACCAAGGACTCTTACAGCCGCATGAATTCATAACCGTTGATTGAAACGTGTTCATATTTATTGCGCAGCCACAAAAATTCAAAACGCTGCCGAATGTGTTATACTTTGTTAATCTCTTTGTCGTGTCTCTGCCGTGTTTACGAAAACCCCACTCTGCTCATTCTCACTCCCGGATATCTACCCACTGTCTCACTCCATTTCGTTCCTTTTGCTCATTCTCACTCCCGGATATCTACCCACAGTCTCACTCCATTCCGTTTATGGTGCTCATTCCCATTTTATGATACATCCCCACAGCCATTGTGCTCGTTCCTGTGCATTCAACCATTCTATTTCCATTTGAAACCCTCACGAAGGCAAATTTGTGAAGAACAGAAAAGTGAAATGGGTAAATTGCTAAGAGCAGAGCCGGAAGGACCGAAGTTTATAGAGGGATATCCACAAGTAAAAGAGATATTGAAGAAAGCAAAATGGCTGCGTTTTATCCAGAAATTCAGAGGTTATCACAAAGAAGTTACGAAAGAATTTGCAAGGTCATTTGATGGCTTGGAAGCGGAAATTGGAGACCTTAAGTTTGTGGTCAATGAAGCATCTATAGCAACAGCCACGGAACTTATTCAGGAGGGGGAGCGTTGGTTTAAAAATAAAAGCATCAGTGATGAGGCATGGAGAACAATATTACGAAACCAAGGTATGGATATAACTGTTTTTAAAAGAGGAATTCCTGTGCATGCATTGAAAGAGGAATGGGCTACTTTATTGCTAGTTGTTCAGAAATTCATTACATGTGAAGGTCGTTTTGGGTCCATGTATATGTACCATACCAGGCTATTGATGAATTTTCTAGAAAATCAAACTCTCAATCTCCCATATTTTCTATTCAATAGCTTGAAGAAAATGGTTGTGATTGTTCAAAAACACTTAGGAGATGTAGAGCCCCATCTATATCACCACGGCCTTATAAAAATTCTGATTGAAAAGGAGTTAAAGGAAAGAAAAGACACATGGGAACAATTTCTAGTTAGAAATTTCTTTGAGGAACCTCAGGAAATTCCTGAAGGTAGTTCAACAAGAAGAAGTAGGAGGAAAAGAATAATTGATGAAATCCAAAATACTCCTACTACTACTATGGAAAGAACTGATAGGGAAGAGAGACTGGTAAAAAGGAAGAAGAAGGAAATCAAGGGTAAGAAGTCAATAACACCAAAAGAGAAAGAAACTATTGAGGTTGTACATAAAACTCCTTCTGAAGAAGAAGAAGATCATCAAGTGCTATCTGAAAGATTAGTTTATCTTCAAAAACAGTCATCTATATCCAAGAAGGCATAGAAAGGAAAACAAAAACAAAAGGGTAGTGTACCACAGCGTGTGAGGAGAAGTAGCAGACTTAAGGGGAAATTGAGAAAAACGCAAATTAAGGGTCCTCATTTCATTGATTTGGGTGAGGAGACATCTGAACAGTCCCCAACTGACCATAGTCCATCTCAGTCAGTTAGTGAACCTGGTTCATTCCATTCCCAATCAGACAATGAGCATACTCCATCTTATTCTCAGCAAAATATTGATGTAAGCCCTCCTCGGCCAGATTTTGAACATAACTCTCCTTCACAACATTTTGGGGACAGCCCAATAAAAATGACACCTGAAATAGACCCCAAGCAGCAGGAAGTATATGACTATATAGAATCTTTGGAAAAGGCAGCCACAGGTCCAAGTACTTCTTCCATTCAACCTCATACATTGCAGGATGATTTAGTTCAATCATTAAAACAGGAAATTTTTGAGCTGGAGCTTTTAAATAAGCACATCAAAAATGAAAATGAAACATTGAAAGAACAAGGCAAACTGGACAAGATCATCCATGATAATACTATGTTACATTTGGGAATATGGCAGAAGAAGAATAAGAAATTAAAAAGGAAATGCCAGAAATTGAGCAGAGCACTTGTAAATATCAAATTTAGGTGCTTAATGAAGAAACCCAGAATGTTGGCAGTACCAATGAAGAAGAGAAGAGGATTGGATGTGCTGGCTGAAGTGTCAAGGCACATGAACTGAACAAAGAGTATCAAAATTTTTGTTGCATGAGGACATGCAACACCTTCACAGTGGGGGTATGTTGAGTCCCAAATCTGCATCTTTTCCATACACTTTTCTATACCTTTTTCACTCACCTAAACCTCCCAAATTGTCAATATCATGTGCAAAAGAGCATCTAACATGGTTTTTAATTATATTTTTGTGTTTGCTATTTGATCTATATTTTGTTCATTCAGCTGCGGAATCTTGCCACTTTCCGCAGCTGCTGCAACTTTCCGCAACTATTTTGTGAAACTCTATGCTACAGGTGCTACAAGGAAAACGAGCCACATGGGCAGGTCAGGAATGACGTGGACATGGTTCGTGTCCTATTGGTTCAAGCAAACTCATCCAAAGAAGCCGCGGTCAAAGGCGTCCACATGGAAGTCAACCATGGAGTTTCATGTCGGTCGGACTCTGTTTCGTGTCACATGAAGATCCATACGGTCGTTTCTAAGCCTGCGGAGAATAAATCGACATCTGTACAGGGTTCTAGAGTCGAATTCAAGCATCCACCTCTCATAGATTTACTTTCCAACACGGCCATGCTCCTATATCCGTGGACGTAGTGGTCTACGTGCTCTCCACCAGCATGAACTTTAGGAGACAGTTATAGTTCGTTGTTATATATAATGCGTTTGCATACGCATATAGAGTTAGTTGATATTAGTGAATGTTAGTCTCTGTTATCTTTCGCTCTGTAGTGTGATTACGCTGCACTTGTGCCGTAATATTACCATTCTGTAATGACTGCTTTTTAATATAAGAAGACTCTGTTTTCCAACTTAATTCGTATTTGAGGACCGTTGCCAAGGCTGGTGTAGAGGGCCCCTGCTCAGCTAAGGTTTTGTGCATTAGTGTATAATTTTAATTTCATTTCATTGTGTCATAATCCATTCATATGTTCATATATTGTATTTGTTTCATTTCTGTTTATAAACTTCCATAATTTCCATTTCATTTCTGTCTTTTATGTTTTATGTTGATAATCACTGATCAATGTTCTTGTTTCAGGTTATAGATAGGCAGCCCGGGCATTTTCATAGCTTTTTGATTAGTGACATGAAACTAACATTATTCTGCTGCTAATTTTCTTTTCATAGCTTTTGTTTAATTTCAGTATTGCTTATCTGCTTCAATAGTTAAATTTAGATATACTAATCTGCTCATAGCATCTTCAGTTGCCTCCGAAAGCCACAGCTGGACTGATGGTGAGGGATTGTATTATGAAATGTGTAGTTTAGTATTAGTTTCTTTTCTGCAAATTTAGATATATTAAATCATGCATGACATCTTCGGTTGCCTCCGAAAGCCACAGCTGGACTGATGGTGGGGGATTGAATCATGAGTGTATGGTTTAGTATTAGTTTACTTTCTGCAAATTAAATATCAGTTACTCAAATTGTTTATGATTACTTCCGAAAATCATAGCTGGACTAATGATGAAGGATCTGAAGATAAATTGATGTAATCTGATTTAGATTTATTTTGTTGCAATTTTGAATTTCCTTAAGCATAGTTTCTTTTATGTTTAGTCGGCAGCAAGAATAGTTTAGTTTTCATGCTAAATAGTTCATTATTTTGATTTACTAGACTAGCAACACTTTTTCATTTCAGCAGCACATTTTCATTTCCTTTCAAGTCTTGTCATTGTAAATTTCAAATTTCTTTTTAAAATTTCAAGTTGGCAAATCATTATAGGGGATATCACTTCCTTGAACAAACATAACCAAACTTGTTTTCATCTTAGAATTTCCATTTCACCTTAGAAAACCAAAAACGACAAAAAGTTAAGAAATAGGTTATCTTGCACATATAGTGCGCCGCACTTCATCAGCTTACGATTCCCGGATTGACAAATTAAATGCAGCAATTTAGGACACACTAAATTGACCAAACAGAAGCGCACCATCAAAGATGGTAGATTTGTTATTGATGATATTGAGCATAAGGAATGGTTCATTATTATGTTGCTACCACATTTGCACCAACCATTAGGTCAGAAAAATATTTCCAAACAAGCTGAGGTTGTGGAGGTCGCAATGAAATTGGAGGCTACCCCAACACCTACTGCGCTAAGAAATCAACAGATTCAGAATCAAATGGAAGCCATGCATCTAGAAATTCAAATTTTGTGCAAAGACAAAGGCAAGGAGGTTTGCGTAGAAGTGTGGTGTATAAAATGCAAAGCTTCTGGGTACCATAAAGACCAGTGTCCCGTTTTCAACAATTATATGAATGTTGGAGGTCATATCCCATTGAAGAATCCTGTATGGTGCGTTATATGTCAGATTCCTGGATTACATGAAACAGTTTCTTGCCCAAGGATTGGAAAATATCAGCCTGACTTGAAGCAGTTATTTTTCAAATTCCGTTCATCATTAGGGGATGATGAGCAACATTTCCATACCTATGATATGATGTTGGATAAAGAATATATATATATATATATATATATATATATATATATATATATATATATATATATATATATATATATATATATATATATATAATGCAGGTTGAGCCTACATCACCAACATCCCCTTCTAGGCGCGAAGGATTCCAAGGCAGAGGAAGAGGCCAAGGAGTTGGATCAGATGACCGAGGAAGAGGACAAGTGATTTTCTATAACTGTGGAGATGCTGGAAATTATGCACATGACTTTCCAAATCCAGCATGATAGTTTTGTAGGTATTGTAGACAATTTGATCATGTCATAGAAGATTGTCTTGTCTTTATGGATAAAATGCGGGAAAATAAGATGCAAACCCCAACACAAAATATTCAAATGGTTCGCACAGAAACTCATGAAGAATACCCTTGTTTGATTATTGTTATGAGGATTTGTGTAGCCACAAATGAAGATAAAGGAAATAAACTAGCCACTGTAGTATGGATCTGTAAAGCACCTGAAAAGAAATAAGGCTTTAACCTTCAGCGTGTAAAAGAGACCTTTATTGAAGCATGGAAAGAATTTGCAAAATGAAGTACATCAACATCTCGTATAACACTTCCCAGATGCGGTTGCTTCCAGCTATTGATGGGACGTATGTCCCCCAACGCCTCCCGAGGCTGTCCGTTGGAGCTGGCCACATGGCCTCTCACACTCGACTTAATGGTGGCATTCACTCCGCCACCCCACGCTGCATTAACAGCTCTCTCTCGAACCATCTTCGCAGTAAGCTTTCAATTCGTCTTTCTTTGGCTCTTGCAATGGCTCAGGCTAATCCTCATGGTGTATGCCCTATCTGATTTGTGACTTTGCTTCTCTGCGCCTCCTGCCCAGCCGATTGCGCAAAGCCTAGTGCTAGAACGCAGACTGGCCGGAGGTGCGAGCTCTTATGTTGCTTGGAAACGGTTCCGGAATTTCACCACTTGCATAGCCTGCTCTATTGCTCTACCTCTCTGTGAAATTCTCCTGGCCCTCCGCTACCACTCCTTCTCTGCCCACTTCATCCGCCTCTCTTCCCTGCCATGCCTCGTCTATGCCATCGTATGAGATGCCAGCGAGGTTCCAGTCGTGGTCAAGCTTCTCAGTCTCAGATTTCTCCCTCCGCTGATTCGTCTTCAAATGAGCTTTCCTGTGATCATGTTTTGGACTTCAGGAACAACAGGGGCACGCCTCGCTACCCTGGCTCTGCCCCTCCCTCTGCGTGCCATCTGAATCCCTTTGCTTCTTCCCCTGCGCCCCATCTCCATACCTCTGCTTATCCCTCCGCTCCCCAGCCGGCTTTCCTTCCCTTCCTTCGCCAGACTTCCCAGCATGCAGAATTTAATTTTGAATGCAAATTTGATAAACCGGTCCTCCGAGCCCATGTTACTGTCATGGTTAGTGAGGAATCAGCCAGTTTGGAGTCCCCTCCACCTACGCCTCCTGGTCCTTCTACTGTTCCTCATGGTCCCACTGGGCCCAGTTCCACCGAATTTGGTCCAGCCAAGGAGGCCTTGGCCTAGTTATACTCTGCCCCCAACGTCTCTATGCAGGTCCAAAGCGTGGAAGATATGAGCAAAGGAAAAGAGCCCACTCCAGCTACGGAAGAATGATGTGGCAATGAGTTCGGGTGTAGAATCATTGAAGAACCTCCATCTACAATCAATGAACAGTAGTCAGAGGCAGCCCTTGAGGTTTCTGTCCTTCAAGCACAATATCTCTAAGTTATTTCCTGTTCTCATGTTTTCTCCTCCTACGCTTGTAGTGAGGCATGCTATAGGTTTTTTTTTTTTGTTGAACAATCTGAATGTACAGCCGGTTTCCCCATTGTGGGCAGTAGTCTAAACTGTCAATCTGAAATGGACTGGTTTCCCCACGGTGGGTAGTTCAAACTATGGTTTTCTTGGCAGTCAGGCCCTGTGCTCAGGCTTCCTCAGCTGAGACAGAGGCAGTTTTGTACCATTACATTATAAATTGATAGATTTAGTGTTACTGAGAAAAAAAAAAACATCTCGTATAACACTGTGGGAGGAAGGAGGAGATGAGGAGATTAGAACATTTCTATAAGCATGTAAAAAGTTGTTGTGCAACAAGAAGGCTATCGGAAATCTGCAAGCATTAATAGATAATTACGCATAGAAAGAATAATGAGCAGTCAATAAAATATGCAAGAGCAAGAAGAGAACATGTAGGGAGATTCGTATGACTTCGTAGATTGGTGGTTGTGAAATGAACCAAGTTATTCTAGATCTGGGATTAGATGTTAATGTTCTACCTAAGAAAACATGGTAACGGATGGGAGAGCCAAAGCTGGAATGGTCTACCACTCAGCTGTGCATGGCCAATCAACAGAACATCATTACTTTAGGGAGGCTGTCACAAGTTGTGGTCAATATAGAGGCTGTTAAGGTGATGGAAGACTTTTAAGTCATGAAAATTGTAGATGATACTGATCCATATCCTACACTACTAGGATTGGATTGGTCCATTGACATGAATGGTGTTATAAATTTAAAGAGAAGGAGGATGGAATTTCAAAGCAATGGAGTCTGGTTCATCATTCTTATAGATCCTGCAAAAGGCCAAAGATATACTAAACCAATGCACGATGCAGACGAGATCGATAAAATATACAAGCTATATTTTCACGAGAAAGATTGGATTAATCCAACAACAGATGGGAATGTTAAGTGGGAGAAGGATAGCTCTTGTTTTTAGACTCTGATGAAGAACTAGAAAATTGGCAGAACCACCTACATGCGGTGTTTGCACTGTCCTATAATTGTGTGACCCGATCTCTGCTTTGTATTACATCTGAGATACATGATTTACCACACTATGATAGCTCCATTGATGTCATCATGTGTATCAAAGAGATATAAAGGACTATGTCGGAAGGACAAAGATTCCATGCCCTGAACCTTGGTTTGCATGCTACTCTAGCAAGATGGTGGGAAAATCATAAGAAGGATATGTGTAACTTGGAGGAATGTGCGCACATGATGAGGTTGAGGGTTGAATGTCTTGTTATTAAAATGGAAGATGTATACTCTAGAAAAGAGGATCCGCGCAGAAATTTGGCCAAATGGAATCACTTATGGGGTGTAGATCCAAGATCTTTATGGGTCCATATGTTTATTCACACATTCGAAAAGGTGCCTACTAAATGGTACTTTGAGATAGAGCTATGCAGATGCACTAGTGAATGGTCTGCGATGACATAGAGTTTTATTCTTACGTTTAGCTCAGAACATGATGACCAAGATTTGATCCCATAAATTATTAACGTGTCGATAACGTAGACTATGAATTATAGACAATTGACTCTTGTTGATTCTAGGGAGCCATGCATGGTCAAGGGAACCTCGATCGCCTCACCTATGAATTTAAGACAAGTGCGCTCCATGATGGCCCTTGTTGGGTATTATAAAAAGTGCATTCCAAAGTATGAGTTGATTTCTACACCCATGATTAGATTACTCAAAAGAGGTGCGACATTCCATTGGGATGTTAAATGTCAGAGAATTTTGTAGTTGTTAAGGGATGTCATACGCACTACCCTCGTCAACAAGCCTATGTTTGGGGGGGGGGGTAGTTTTTCGGTGGTTATCTTTAGCTCTAGATTATATGTTGTGTAAGGTGCGACGTGCACACAATATCTATGCGAGGAGGTTGACTGGGTCACAGAGGTGTCAAAAACTAGCCATTGGAACAATAAAACTCGATAAGACATATTTATTACCATTTTTGGGAGCATCTAAGATGCAACTAATGAAGGGATTTTCCCAGATTTATGACCGTTTTTTCAGTAATAGAGCCTCATTAATGCACAAGGAGCCATTGAAGATGTGTCACAAGTATAAATATGACCTGTGGGGTTGCAATAGTTCCCTTTCCGTTCTGAGTGATTTTTGTGCTTTGAACTCTTTGATTGCCATTGCATTTGTTGTGTCTATGTCTGGTTTGGATCCAGGGTTTGAGGAAACATTGTGCCGAGAAGGGCTAGGCTACGCAATTCCTGAAAAGATGACAACCATGAGACTAGGTGATGACCTTGTTGCACCTGAAGTACCTATCGTGGAAACACGTGCACCATCCAAGACTAAGAATGGGAAATCATATAGAACGTGCAGATCTCCTCGAGAGAAGACCCCAAGACCATGCACTTTAGCGAGAGAGAAGATGAAAATACCCATGGAAAAAGTCGTAGAAACCATTGAGGAAGAAGACAAGGAATTAGTTGAAATAGCCCCATTCTTGCGGCTACCAAGCTATATTGTGCCACACAAGCCATTTGTAAAGGAACCTAAGGACTTGGACAAGGTGCACACGAGTATCCAAGTACCCTTGATCCCTGAGAATGCCCCAATGGAAGGGTACATGTTCGCAAAGATTCTGCAACTCTTCTTTGATGATTGGGACATCGTTGATGTCGAGAAGTTTCCAGAGCTCACGCCAGAGCTATATTTGGATCAGGTCACCTATGAAGGAGGATTTTTATGTCTCAAGCCATTTTTCTATAACATAGCTTATCATTGCCTATCATACCATGTCACTCCCTCATTAGAACCCCTAACATGACCTTCATTTTCCCACGATGGGTGACAATCATGGATGATATTGGAGTTTCAATGGTATGTGGTGGGTGAGGTAAATGGAGGTATATTCCCTCTACCACTTGATGCATTCATTCAAAACCTTGCTATGCATACAATGATTATCTCCTTGGAATTATGGTAGTAGCTCTATGGTTTGATATGGTGTTTCACTTGTCTAGGAGTCATTACCTCACAACTAAGGTGCTTTCTTGGATTGGTTTCATGACAAAGATAGGAGCTCCAGAACAAGGAAATATAACTTCTATAGAAACTCAGGAAAAAATACCCCTATTTTTTGGTTTATTGAGGTCATTTTCATATTTATTGGTTGATTATTGAAGATACAAAGATTTTTTTCCAATTTCATGATGTTCCTTTCTAGTTTAATTTTTCGTATGACACACATGGAAATAGTAATCAAAGATACGATGACCTTGAGTAGGATCATATTTACAGTCAAATAACTACACATTTTATCCTATACTAGTTATGGTTTCCTTATCTACTTCCTTGATCCATAACTAATATGGTATGATTTTAGATTATGTGCCCAAGGCTAACATTCATCACATTACTACATATAATTTACAACTTTGTGTTATTTTTTGGCATGAAATTTTATTAGATTTTGCAAAAAAAAAATTGTATATTCAATATTATTTCTTGTATCTATGGAGTTTTGGTTTAGTGATTGAGATAAAGGTCATGAATTTATGGTTTTATAGTTGAAATAGAGCATAGCCATATTAGTCAATTGGGTCTAGTCTACATGGTTGAGAGAAGTGTCTTTCTTCTCACCTAGGATAATTTCTCACAAGTGACATGTTGAGCCCTTAATAAGTATATTGTTGTATTAGACTTGAGTCCCAAAGAATCCATTTTATCTCGGGTATCATATTTAGAATGAGGGGATTTTCCTAGCAGGTTTCCTTAGGATATATATATATATATATATATATATATATATATATATATATAATGAGGGGATTTTCCTAGCTACTTTTTACTCTTTTGGTCATTCTCTTCTTTTCTTTTTTGCATTATTGTGTTAGTGTGCTAATGAACAAGTCAAGTGTTATTGAAAAAAGGAAAACATAAATTGAATTAATTTTATTTATTTATTTATGATATTATGATACTCTAATTATCCCAATGCACATAATTACTAGAGAATGACCATCATCCAGAAATAAAGAAAAGTGCATGCCAATTCATGAAGTCGAAACATAGATCCTACATGGTTCCTCCCCCACTTGACATGGTCAGTCAAGAGAATAGAAGTTTGTCTTCTCTCTTTGGTCCACCAAATTTCTCTCTCATAATAAAAAAAACTTCATTCATTCCTACCCATCAACTCAAGTTTCCATGCTTCCTTTCATTTGACTTATTTATTTTTCAAGGGAAATTATCCTCTTTCTTAGGCCGAGGGTGAGTGTGATGGTAAATAAAACAATATTCATAGGAACCTAGCCATTACAACAATATTTCTCATCATCATGTCACTTCCAAGGAATTGAATTTGGGTGTGGGAGATAAAAACCGTTCTTCCCAACCTCCTAAGATAAACCCAATTGAATTATTTGAATTTTTATGTTATGCTATAATGAGGGATAATTAAGGAGCTTCAATGCACTTATTCACTTTAAAGTGGAAAGAAAGAGATAGGGAGAGGCCTCCTGCAATTATTTTAAGGGCACATGAGATGAGACTTACTTAGAAGGTAAGGTGTTTAACATACCTTCAGAGAGGAATTTTCCATAGATTGACCCACCTCATGAATAGATGTGAAATAGATCCCTTCCAAAATAAATCCCTCTTCCTTAAAGAAAACAAGAAATTTAAATGAAACACTTAAAGAAAATATGAGTTTTCAAAACTAAGAAAGCACTCTATTATATGTTGAATCTCATGGGCATGATTTAGAGTCTAAATGCCTCATTGATAGTTGTCGCTTCTATGAATATTAGGTTGCCACTCAAATAACTCATTATTCTTAATAAGGTATGGGGTGATGAGAGAGAGAACTCAGGTGATTGGAAAACCATTGAGAATTAATCGTTCCCTTGAAAATGTTACTTTTTTTGGCCAATAACATGATTTATGCCTAGTAAAAATGTGAAGGTAAATATTTACTAAGTTATTGCCATTCAGTATTGTATTCCTTGAATGGACCTACAAAAAGGAAGCATGCCATGAATTAAAATCAATAAAGTATGGACAAGATAAAGTATCATATGTCCACTTTCTAGTTCCTTATGATGGGTGGAATGTTCACCCAAAATGTCGAATACGGTAAAAATATACACAATTTATTTCCAAAAGATTTTAACAAGGTTGAATCTCATTTATCTAGGCTTTGAATAGTGTAAAACCTGTGGATACCGATGATAAAAAATTACAACTAATTATTAGAAATAATTGATGTCATACTTAGTTTAAATCGACGAAGGGTTCATTGATGAAAAAGCTTTGAAGATCCAATGAAAATGAAATTGGAAGGGTTATCACTTACGTTATAACAAAATTAAATACAAAAACATCCAAAAATTTTGAACAAACGAAGAGCCCATTAATAATAATGAGAGTGCACTTGGCAAAAAAATCTAACATTCATGTGAAATCACCATAACATTAACCTCAAGTAAGAGTAGACTGGGTGTTTGAGGCAAGTTATTAATTCCCCCACCACCTGTGTTTGATTCCCTATAATAACATGTTAAGCCTATTGTGATGATGCTAAAGGAATAATACCATAATCCAACATTAAAATAAAATAAAAAATCACACTAATAAAAAATAAAAAAGCACCCTAACATCGATTTAAGTGTTATTTTGTGGATGTTTGATAGTCATATGAAAAAAGCGAAAATTCTAGAGCCCATGCAAGTAAAAGGAATTTGAAAAAGAGTGAATTGAAAGCTAAGTCCAAGCCCAACAATTCTTGAAGAGGGTTTGAAAAGGGTTTATGTGGGGGTTCTAAGCATCACAACATTTTATGAATGGTGCAGAGATGGGAGTGATTGAGGATGAAATCATGTCGGAAGTGATATCAAACACCACATATTTTTTTTGTAAATTTCCCCCTTTATCCTTCCATTTATTGAGCTATTGAAACCCTCGTGGGTACTAAAGAAATTGCTAAGGTCAGACCCCCTCTTTCTTTATTCACTTGCTTAAAAACCTGACAACATTTACATGACATTTGACTCGTTTGAGATTTTATATTCAAGAAAAATTTGGATTTAATGGAAACTGGGTCACTAATGGTTTTATATGTTGTGGTAATAGATTGGAATTCCTTGAGGCCTCAACGATAGCCTTCTTTACTAATACCATTTCCATTCCTTTATTTTCACAAACTATGATCACATTGTTTTCGTAATTCCAGCATTGCCTTTTTCGCATGTAACACTATTGTAAATCATCAAAATCTGCAAGTAGCACTATTGTAAATCATCAAACTCTACAAGGAATCTTATTTTCCTTGTGATTTTTAGTATTAACAAAGTAGGCAAAACCTGTGAATCAAAATGACAAAAATTAGCTCTCCTTTCCATCCCTTAAGAACTAGCCTGTGCTTTGATTTCAACCTTTTTTCTACTGAAATTTACCTGGCATAGCATCACCTTGGGCACCACGTACAAAATCCATGCGAACATAATCTCCATCATCAATTTCAGCATGACCTAATGTAGTGTCTATTGGTTCATTTAAAATCATATGTAGTTTCCTATAATATCATTCTATATCACTAGACAATTCTAGTCTTTGTTTGCTAATATGTGATCCTTGATATAATGGAGATAAAATTGTACCTCATTCAATGCTGCCTGCTTCCGTTACCTCAATCATTGAAAGAAGCCCAAGATTATCTTCATATCAATCCTCTTGTTCCATATTACGCTTCTTCTCAACAAGAAGAGTCAAGAGACAATCCAGCTCCTTTACTGAGACTTCCATCTAGCTTCTAATTCAAGATTGGGATAGTTAAGGGAGCTTTCAAGCCAAATATATTTGAGTTATATACAAGGTCATGGGAAATAACAGGTTTGAAACCCATACCTATGTTTAATAATTTGAGAACTAAACAGTTTGGTATAGAATTAGAAAGCAACAGAAAGTGAGTAAACTTATAAAATAATCTAAAAAAAACATAATAATGAAAAACAATCTAAACAAAATATAATAGTAAATAGCATAATTTCCTGCCAACAAACAGAAGACTATAAATTCATTGTCTCTGAATGATGGGAAGAATATATAGGGATAAAAAATAGAAAAAACAACTAAGTACTAAAAGCTTTCTCATTTTTGAAAGAATGAAGTAAATCAACCAATATAAATTACAAGTAGATAAAGATAAGATAAGATAATTATACTAATGTCCAAATAATGACCACAAAATTAGGTCAACGAGACTGCAGAGTACAATGACGTTGATACAAGGAGGAGAACCAAAAGGTCTCCTATATAAAGAGAAAGAAATAGAAATAAATCAAGAAAAACATAATGCTTGAAAATCAAAATGAGGAAAGTCCTAGACTCCAAGTGCAAATGGCACAAGATAATGGTCGAATGAAAAAACTCAAGATGGAGTGTTGTCCTGAGGGAGGGATAGGGGAGGATCTGGAGCCTCTGTTACACCGCTACCAAGAATAAGTGATATGTCGTTGATCATTGGGCGATCTCAACTCCATGATAGTAAGAGATCTGGTCCGGTAATGAATCAGGGGTCCTTGTGCTAGGGGTATGGCCCCTCTAGCCCTCACTGATCTAGAGTTTGAGGCAACAATGTTATAAAAATGTCGATTTGTGCCTCTTGCTAACAGGAGCATTGTAAAAAAAATAACGTAATTCGCTGCACAGGATCTGCTCTAAGAGGAGGCTGGAGAATCTGTGTGCGAAGTCTTCTGGCCTCATGTATGTACAAGGCTAGACATCTCTAGTCTGTGTATCAAAAGAAGCTAGATAAGGTCTGGATCCCTCTGAACAAGCAATGGAATCTTCCACGAATCTCATAGTAAATGGGGTAGTGGAAGATGAAGTGATCCTCCGACTCAGTCTCTCGGAGGTGGCACAACTGGAAAATCCTATCTAACCATGTAATCTGATGGTTAGTCTCAATCCGTAGTTTATGAGAACCTACTTTGATCTAACCCAAGAGAATTCAAAGTGCGTGCATCCATTGGCGACGCATGTAATGGGGCTGAATACCGAGTCCATCTCTCAAAAAAATTAAGTGTTCAACATAGAAAGCCATCTTCGGACGTAACCCATCCTGAGGGTTTATCCAAATAACCTATACATATTTCCTGTAAATATCCTCTCGGATGATTTTATTCATCTCCTGTTTAGTAGGGTAGGAGGTGACCTGGTGCACACAAAGAATACTTGAATGGAGGGAGTTGGTCTATCTTGATACCAACTGAAGTAAGGGGATCTGAGACTCTAGCATACCAACATCGGGATTGAGCCGAAGGACTCGCTGCTGCAATGAATTTTGATGAAAGGTAGGCCAAGTATGGATATCGGTCCCGCACCTTCGCTGTATCCGCAACCTTGAACACGATGAAGAAGAGAGATGATACCAAACACTGTCTCAAGATGAAAGGGGTGAGCTCCAAACTCTATAAGAATGATGGGTTAAGGAACTGTCTGCTTAGACCAAATGATGCGACGATGAAGGGTGATCAACACTCTCTCTGCAGAAGACCAATGAGACTCTAGTAAGCTAGGACCCCAAACCTCCAAACCATATAGAACTGTGGGTCAAACAAGACTGTCCATTAGTAACATCTTGGCAGATATATCCTAAAAATGATTCCGAAAGCATTATCTCTCGAGATGGGCCAAGGATCCATAGGCCTTGTTGATTCGAGGTTGGAGTGTAGGCCGCAAGCTAAAGCGAGGTCCTATGAATAGTACCCCCAGATAGGTGTTTGAGTTGGTGATTTCAATCTCTTCTCCTCTAAAAAATAAATGGAGGTCATAGAGGAACTTCTTCGACGTGTTGAAGATCATAACCTTGGTTTTACCTAGGTTAACTGTCAACTGTCGAGGATCACTAAAAAGGGCCAGGACATCTAGCTTCCTCTGCAATCCATCAGGGGATGGGACTAGAAGGACCACGTCATCTGCAAACAACAAGATAGAAATAAAAACATGATATAGAAGGAAACCATCACCGTCCTGGATGTGTTCACGCAAGAAGGACTCGAACTTGTCAATGTAGATCCCAAATAGTGTGGGGGAGAAAGGACAACCTTATTTTACCCCAATAGTGCTCTAGATAAAATCTGATAGCCCATGTACTATGCGCAGAAGACAAAGGACCGACTTATATAAGCGCATGATGGCTGAGAAGAGGGTCCATGAGATGCCAATATCTTTGAGTCTCTAGAATAATGCTTCTCTAGGGACCGAGTCAAAATATTTTCGAAAGTCTACAAAACAACAATAGACTTTTGAAGAGCGATGTTGTTCCTCCTCAATGATGGTCGTAAGTGTAAGGATGTGGTCAATATTTTAGTGCTCAGGTCGAAATCTAGCTTGTCCTCTAGCTCTAAGTTGTTTCCGCTCAAGCTCATTGGAGATTTGGAGGTGGAGGGATGTAGCATATAGTTTGGAGAATGTCTGGCCCACCATGATAGTCCTATAATTGTTGGGACTTGATCTGGGCCCCAATTTGTGTATTGGGTGGATGATGTGCTGAGACCATGTCGATGGGAACCTTTACAAACCACATGGTTGAAGAGATCAACCAAATAGGGAACTAGAGCACAAAGAACGTGTTTAAATAACTCTGTCTGGAAACCATCCTCATCTGCTGCTTTGCTACTGTTCTTCCCCAAATGGCCTCTCTGATGTCACTATCATAGAGTACGAAACCTAAAGAGGGTGGAGAGGTCACCTGAATTTGGGGTTGCCCTAGGATGTCATAGAGGGTGGACACATGGGAGAACATGGATTGGGGGTTAAGGTAGGAGGGGAGAGGAAAGTGTTGGGGGAGGATAGTATGCCAGAAGTGTCTAGGGGAGTGAGCAAGAGAGGTACACAAGTCACATCTTCTATGGGAGACAAAGAGACGTTTATTGCAAAAGAGGAGGCGACAACATGAGGCCTTGATATTAGGGTAGGAGGGGTGAGTATGGATGAATGCATGTCGAAGTTGGCAGTGGAGAGATTTGCATTCCTCACCATACCATCGGTTCATAGGGAAATATTTGAGTTTATGAGAGGTGGAAATGGGACAATGAGAGTAGTGGTAGGACTTAAGGGAAACATCCAAAATGATGGATGAGAGATAGTTGTCCTTGGTTGATGCAGAGTCAAATAGTGAGAATTTTTCCATGGAGGGGAGCATCTGGTGAAGGTGGGAAGAGAAGATGTCTGGGTCACCCTCATCAAAATGAAAATTAGTACGTGGTGAGCCCTTGTGGGGAGGTGGGGTGAGAATGGGGGGGTTGTTAGCATGAAGAGAGAAAGAAAGAACACCATGGCCAGCTAAGGGGATGGGGGAAACAAAAAAGTGATGAATGAAGGGGAGAAGGTTCTGACTAGAGAGAACATAATAAAAAATGCTTGCTCCTCCACCATGAGGTCAACATGTGAAAAAGTGGGAGTTTGGAAAATGTAAGAGGCCATTAAGAATCAACATCTCTCGATATTTTCCTGTGTAAAATATGTCAACCATAGGCAGTAAGGGGCCCCAACGCATCATCAGACATCTTGTGAAATCCCACTGACTTTGGATCGATCTCCTGGATGCAATACACGTCCTCCAACTGATTTTGAGGAGGGATCTGGAGGGCTCTAGTGTGGGAGTTGAAGTCACCTAGAAGAATAACCTCCCCAAGTGCTAAATACTAGGCTATGCCAACATACAGATTGACAAAGGGGTCCCCGCATGGCCCATTATGAATGGAATATGATGAAGAAGTAGGAGGCAAGTAACAAAAAATAATGTAAATTTCCATGGGGAGAGGAGAGAGCCCTCGAACCAGAACCCACATAAATCTCATAAACTAATCTGCAACCACCAAAGAAATCATGCTTTGAAAGGAATCTCTAATGAAGCAAGCAACTCCCCCAGAACCTCTGATACCATCGGAACTCCTCATCTCCTTCCTACAAGCTGAGAACTTATGGTAACCTGTAATGTCTGTGAGAGGTCGAACAGGGCTCTCATGTCTCGATGATGAATAAAATATTAGACATTCGAAGAGCATCATATAATAGACTTGGCCATGCCCTAAAAGACTCATTCCCATTCCAACAACTAATGGAAATAGATGCCCCTTGTTGCCTCCCCCAACGATCTTATCATTTGGAGGACCCATAACAGGGCTTCCACCCAAGTAGAAAAGTGTCCCGAGTCACTGCTTTGAGGTTCCTGATAACTGCCCATTTCCCTACCTGGTGTGTTGCTGTAACCAACTCCCTAGAGCATTTGAGCTCAACAACCTATGTTTTAGTGATATCTTCATCAAGGAAGATCTTACTAGGAACTGAGAATAGCTTTTTCTTAGCTCTAAGAGCCCAAAGGCGATCAACTGCTGACCTAAACCAGAGAAAGAGAGTGGAATCATACCCAAGCCAAGCCTTATCAAGGGTCACATCCTAGAGATATAGTTTTTCATTGAGGAACAGGGTCCCAACCACCATGGGGTCTGAGGATGTGAGAGGCAAAGGAAGCCCTCTCACATTGAGGTTCAATTCTCGTGCTTGTCTAGTGCGTTCTTCCATGAGTTTAGATTGTACCACCTCCTCAACTGCGGCTAAAGGGGGAGTGATGGGGGTATCCATTCCTCTAGCAACCCGTGCCCATGAGTTGTTGTGAGCTTCTGTTTCTTGTTTAAAGGCCACTTTCTGAGCTTTGATCTCCTCTTGTTTTTTTCAGATCGAGAAGTTCAGCGTGTAGAGTGCCATTAGAGGGGTGGTGGTGAACTGCTTGCTCATTGTTATCCCTCAACAACTGCTTCAGTGAAACATTCTCGCCTTCCATTACAAATAATCTATTCCTGAGTTCATCGACCTCTCTTTTTAGTGTCTGGATAAAGGATTCAAGTGTTTCCAATCTCCTAAATAGTTCCTGAAAATCCCTATTTTCACATTGAAATACATAATCGAGCAAAGGTGACGGTTCCCACAAGATTTGAAACAAGTCTTCGATACCTATGTCTATGTTGGTAGGTCCTAACAGCGTCATAACCTACAGTTGATCCTATTGTTGTGGTTTTGTTCCCAAGGATCCAAGCCTCATGGTGTTGACATCATTAATGAAGATCTGCATCTTGAAAGCAGAATAACACTGCTAAAGACTGATCCCTGCACTTCCACAAGAGCTCTTCAAGAATATCTCATCGTTGAGGATAAAATAGACCAGAGAGACATAACAGTGCCAACAACATGGGTCAGGGTCCAAATCATACTTGATAATTGGTACTCACTAAGGAGTTATGACAAACACTTTACGTGCAAACCCACAACTCTCATGCATGTGCTTTCACAGCAAGACTCCATGCGTGAATGAACGATAGACGGTGAACAATCGCCAATTGAGTGAATGAGCGACAGATGGTGGACAGATCTCTATAGAGTGAAAATGAAGACTTTCTTTGCTACGCCAATTATTCACTGTTTCGAGAGGTAAATAAGCATTGGGGAAAGATATAAGTGACCAGGAATCAAACCTTACAGTTGAAGAGAAAACCCAAATCTATTTCATAGGCCGTTGTTCCTTTTGCTCTGATCCCCACTTCTGTGGCTCCCTTCCTTTTCCTTTCATAGCCCTTAAGAAACATTGAAGCTGAGAGACTTTGATCACGCATGTTGCCTACCTAGACTCTGATGGTGTGTGTCCAATCGAGGGGGTTATCAACAGCCCAACAATTTCGGAAGATGTGATACTATTGATGCTCAAGTAACCAGAGTTGCTTTGATGTTTAGCCCGCCATTGAAGTTCCAGTTCCACCACTGCTTTAAGCTAAAGTAAAGATCTAGGGATGGCCCAAGAATAGCATGATAGGATACAATTTAGGGAAATAGGAATATACAATGGATTTAATATTAAACCCTATACTTGCCGAGTGATCAATATGTATGAAAATTCGGTGGATGCAGACGTGATCTGATTGATGTTGGAGTAACTAGAGCTACATTGATGTTTCCAATTACACCACTGACTGGATCGATGCCTTCTACGTGTCTGCTAGCAGGCTTTTCTACTAGCGTGCAAAGGACGTCTCAAACCAGTTATTGCAAAAAATGATTATTTTCCTAGTATACTTCTTCAAAGTGATACTAGTGCCCCTGGATGCATAGTTGTAGCTAGCCGTAGCCCTGATCAGTGTCCTGGACCCAATCTTAGACTAAAATAAACTCATCCAAATAAGGGAAATTTCTAGAACACTAGAAGTAGGAGTTGTGACTTTGTTGCTTCAAGTATTAAATCATTTGCAGACTCCATCTTAAAGCTGGAACACACGAAGATGGATATTTATAAAGATGATGAAATGTTGCGCGTTGAATCTGAGGAAAAGCGAGCAGAATAGATGGACTGTGATTATCATGAATACTCAATTGCAAATTTCTAAACAACTTTCTTGCAAGACTCACAGAAGAAAATGAGTTTCTTTTACTTCTCCAGTTCATTTGACCACTGCTACTATTAAATCTTTATATTAAGATACAATGGTTCCAGTAAATGTCACTAATGTTAGCGGGTAGACTATGCAATCTATTTTCCCTAGAAATAAGTACATTGTTTCTCATTTTTCTTTTCTGCAACCCTAGGGACAGATGATGGCCATCAATATGGGATCATAGAGCTGGCATTTTGGTGGATTGAGGGTTGATTGTGTCTGTTGTCACCAATGTGTATATGGCGTATGAATCTAAGCCAAATATCTACATAAATGTCAAAATATGCTAGCAGATTATAACAAATCATCAAAAACATTTCTTATGGTTGTAAACACTATCAGGAATATCAGATACAGATACAGAGGTATGCATCCTTCGGCAGCATTGGAATATCATCTTGTGCTTATGTTGTTTTATGCATGTTCATTAGTAAAGACCCTATTGTTGCACAGACAGGGAAAGTAACCAGAAAAGTCAGTTATAAAAATCTAGCATCACCATTAAGCAACTTTATCAATGTACAAGGTCAATTCCCTGTATTATAATTCAAATACATTTCTATATGACACGGGTACTAACAATTATAAATTTTAACTACATAGAAATTATACTAGATTTATTCAAATAAGTTTCAGAAGAGTATTAAGGGTCCTCCAATAAACATGTTGATTAAAAGGATGCACTGGACAATTGAGCCTAAATTAAATCTCCCTTAGCCTCCACAGCCCAAAATACGAGAAACATTTTTGGTTTTCTTTGGCTACTTTCCAAAAGAAGTAGATTCAGCAAATCGCAAAGTTTATCTAGCACATCAATTTAGATAATCAAGTACCATATCATAATGAAATAAATTCATGCACATAGAAGAAATAAATGATTAAACACAATTCCATTTGATTCACCTCCATGTGTCTACATTCTCTAATTATAGAAGACAAACTTGTGACCAACTACACAACAACACACATAATAAATTAAGGATTCTTTCACAAGTTACAAACCAAATACACAGAAAAAACCTAAATCATCATGAATAAATCATACATATGAAGGATCCTCATCTTCTTGAACTGCCATTTCTCTACATGAAAGTGCCCATACAAATGACGATTTCCCTCTATAGGTTTCTATCAAATAAAAATGACTCCGAGTAGTTGTTTGTAAGAGTGGTCCTATAATGCTACGATTCAGGAACTCTAATAGAATTAGAAGTCGTTGAAGAATATAGTTTCAGAAGTAACATGATGAGATATTGATAATAAATCTTATGATGCTCCAAAATACCATATTGAATTATCATATTTATAAATCATCTCTAGGACTGCATAGTCAATTGGAATATTGTTATATGCAGAGACAAATTTCATGTCTCCATTCATTTCCTCGCAATGATGTATAAAAGTTTGATCGCAAACCCTGATTTAATCAACGATTAATCCCTCTCTCATTACTAGCTGGACATTTGAACCAAAATTGTAACCATTGTTTCCAGCAATGACTCCTTGCCCAAATAAGTTATCATCATGCATAATTTTGAAAATTTCCCCACCCTATGAAGCAGGGTGAATTTTCACTTCAAGCCAATTGTGATAATTCATCATCTTAAGATTCCCTAGTGTTGATGTATTATTTTGATGCAACCCATCATATAAGCAAGTAATTCATTCATAGGCTGCAGATTACCAGTTGGAATTATTGAACTTGTAGTGCCAAGAGGGTTAAGATTCACATTACCATTGGATGTTGTTTTTCCTTCCTTCTCAGATGGAAAAATACCCACCTTTCCTTGAACTTGTAGTTGGTTAGGTTGGCCCGTAGAATACAAAATAAGGATTTACTCTCTTGAGGTTCTGATCTCTGATATCGCATGCCTTGCAAATCTGTTCTATAGGCACAAGTAGACTGATATACATTTCTTAAAATATGATATGAAAATCCAAGTTGGCGCTCATGATATGGGTACTGCTCATGTGCAAATGTATAGACCTTTTTATCTTCCAATGAATATTCCTATGGTAACTTTCTTTTTCTGATAAAATCTACATTATCTCCTACCCAAAGAGCTGAAACTCCCTCATTTGAAATACCTACATTGAAATGGTCAAAGTCTTGTGGTTTGCATTCTTGTACCTTAGAACTTAATAGATCCAAGTCTTGTGGTTTGCAATCCTACACATCAGTATTTGTATAAAAGAGTTCAGATCATCTTCAAAGCCTTCAACATCATATTCGTTGCCGCTGCTTAACGTCAGAGACCCATCATGTGTAGTCGCCACAGCACTAGTCGGTGGACAAGCATTAAGGATTTTTTGGCGAGCCAATGCTTCCTCTTGGTTAAAAACTGCAAGCGAAGTTTCACTTTATTTAGCTGTCATCTTATCCTACAAGCACTTTGATTTCCTAACAATTTTTCAAATTTTGGCTATATCATGTGACATGTGATAACAGCAGTAAGAACTCCCACCTTCGAAGCCTTTTTCAGATCATGATGATTTTTATAAGGCAGAAGCCCTTTTCCTTTTGGCAAGCCTAAGTGTGGCCACCAATCCTCATTAGTAGTAGGCCACCAAGGACGAGAAATACCCTTTTCTAAAGGGTACCTCCGTTGAGGCTGATCATAGTGCTGCATAAGGGCAGAAAGAAGCAAACCCAAAGTGGTGCCATTAAGTTCCTAAAGAGTATGAGGGGTAGGATCCATAACCATGTTACTCTTATTTTCTCCAGGTGTTTCATGTCCTGCTTGATATTTGGTGATTGCAGCAAGGCCATTTCTCTCAAACCTGACCTTCTCCTTCAACCATGCTCTAAGATTGTCAAAGGCTCCACTTACAGGCTTCCCTTTTTTAGGAATGATGCCATATACAAATCCTTGTTCTTTGAAAACTTCCATCATTTTCAACATGTACTTCAGTATACCATCCTTCGCCTGAGACATATTTTTCCTTTGGGCTTGTTCTTGTGACTATCTCTGATTTGTTGTGTCACTGTGATATTTTCCCTTCCGTTGATCCTCAATCCACCTAAGCCGAATGTGATCCTTCCAAATATGATTCTCAAGCTCATACACATCAATTTCATCCTCAGTAAGTCCATCATCATGCATAACCTCACCCTCATTTTCACACATTGAATCTCCTTGAAGGGGAATAGAAAGAATATCCAATTTCCTGGATAACCCATCTCATCATAAATCTCCATGAATTCTACCCTAGATTGGTTGTGCCAAAGTTTTACAACTGATTGTAGGAAAACAAAGGAAAAACCAAAGTGTGAAAATCTCCTTCTAGTATTGATCATACTAATATTTATCTTCTAGCAGAGAAATTCCATGTTCCATCAGAATTAGTGATGAAATAAAAATTAGCCTCTGCCTTAGTTTCATGCAGGGAAGGCTACATAAATTAACACCAACTTTGTAAATGGAGACATCCAACTAAAAAGAAACAACACTTTGGCATATTCATGGAAATGTGTAGCAAATACAGAAGTTACATAGTTTTGCATCTATTGGACATGAGAATAATCTCTCAAAAATTACAAGGTTTTTTCCACATCCAATTGTGCAATGGTCCAGCATCCAAATCTAGCACTCTTGATTCAAAAACATAAGAAAACATTCGAAATCACTACAATAATCCTACTTATTCTCTAAAAAAATCTAGACAATATCTTCAAATAATTAACAGAAAACATAACCCACAGAAATTGTTGTTAATGTTACTTTGTAGGGATTCAGTACAACTGAGGAAATCAACCATTAGTATGAGACAAAAATTCAGTAGTCTGGAAGGATTGTGGTAGAAAACAAAGAATCACCACAGGAAAACTTTCAGGAATCACTGACATAGATAACCAACATACATAACAGAAATATAAATATGTCACAAGAAATCCCCAAATATTTGGTCACATCGATGAATGTAGACCTGTAAATACAATGTAAGTAGTCTCTTACCTCATGCATGTCTTAATTTATGTTGTTCTGCATGCTCATGATGACATCTTGAATTTTAATATGTTGCAAAACATAAACAAAAGTATACAGGTCACAAACATAAGTGAATTTGAAAATTGTTAAATATGTTTATTCTAAAATCATTTTGTGAAATTAGTGATTCCAGTGAGCACTAAAATTGATCTAAACATTGCTTAAATCATAAATAAAGTTTGGCAAAAGAAAATTAAAGAAAGACATCAATGTTAAATAGAAATCAACCATGTTAAGGGATGTAATAAGAAATTAAGAGTGAGCATTGACCATTGAAATGTTTTGTTGTATTATCATTAATATTTATGATTCAAGGAACCTAAAAAACATTCTATAGAATGGTGGATTGAAGTTGAAACTTTGGGGAAGGTTCATCCAAATTATATGATACTGATTTGGTATTTAAGTTGTCTTGTCAAGCCTAAACTCAAATTTTGATGCCTGTCATAATATTTGCTCACTCTGTTGCTACATCTTGTGAAATTACTAATTCAAAGGTCCATCTTATATCCTATGAGGCAATTCATTTCACAACATCGCAAAGCTGATGAATGACTTGATGAACTCGGAACTATTAGCTGTTGCACCCAAGGCCTTGTTTTACTAGTAGACCTGCTCATATTCATTTAAGTAACATGAATTTACAACCAAAGAGATTCCAGACATTCCTTGCATTGACTATCATTGGAATTATCCCATGAACCTCCAGTAATACAAATTATTTTCTTGTAGGCCTTGTAGCACACAACCTACCAATCTATGTAGGCTAGCGAGCCCTCCTCTCCTCCCACAACTGTTGTATATTTTCCTTGTTTCTTGTATAATCAAGGAAATGAGCTTTTAGAAGTCAAGTTTGAAATTGTGAGTAACCTCCAAGGATTAGGTTTTGTGAATTATATCTACGATTCTCATTGCTCTTGAAGCTTTGCAGCATATACTACACACAGAAAACATTGATTCCTGACATTGTAAAACTTTGCAATGCACAACCTTATGCAAGACATGTATTTAAACATTGTGAAGATCTAATGCATAGGATGTAGTTTTCCTGCAGGAGTAGAGATCAACTCTAATGAAGTGCAGGAAGATGATGCAAAAAATCTAGTGCAATGCAAGGTATTCTATTTTATCCTTTATCCCATCCACCCTCAACTATCTATACTTACTTTTTTTTCCAGGATGTTGGCATCCATTAATCTGTGGAAACCTCTCTTAAAAAAGATGGAGAAAATCATTGCTGGCAGCAAGTCCAAGCTCTCTGTGCATACTCTACATCACACAAAATACTTCAAAGAAAAGGGATGAATAATTTATTTTCTTATATTACCATTCATGTTTTCCATTTATTTTAATTTTACAAGGTTTGGAAGTTGGAGTCTTATTACATGTTCAATTATGTCAGCACTATCAAACATAAAAGTTAAGTGTGGAATTTGGTCTACCCATCACCTCCCATGCATGTGGATCATTGCCCCACTCTTGTTGAAGTTCCATTGAATGATTCTTTTCATGATGGTCTTACATAGTAAACTGATGCTTGTCAACATATGCTTCAGTTATTGATATTATTTAGCATACATTAGCCAGCTGAGATATATTTCTACTATATAAAAAAATAGATTAATACAAATTAATATCATCCTAATACTTGCAACGGGATGTGGTTTAGTGTGAGGGATGGGAGGGCAACATGAAAACAACCCAGGTTCAAACCTTGACAAGTGTAGAGCCCTTGAGTGAATGTGTGAGGGAAGTTGTTTGACCTACCAGAGTTGGCTTCACTTCATCAAAAAAGGGCCTTAACAGAAGTTAGACTTTTTTAAGTGGATATTAATGGGATACTTTATCTCTATTATTATATAGCTTAGATGTATAATTTAAAAAATTATAGATACATATATTGCATCTAATAAAATACTATGTTATTCTAATTTTCTATATTAGTTGACATACACAGTGCACACACACATATAATTTTATATGTTAGTTGATATATATATATATACACATATATATATATATATATATATAGAGAGAGAGAGAGAGAGAGAGAGAGAGAGAGTTCAGTTTCACATAAGTTAGCCATAGAGGTAAATTAATTTTTTTATAGAGGTCAATTAAATTCTTAGATTAACAGGTTTTTTATATTGCACTCAATAACTTATTTTTGTTATTTTGAGCCATGGTTTAACATTATCTTGTGCTGGTTTTCACCAATATTGTAGATGCTTTATGAGGAACGAGGGCTCTTCCTTGAAATAGCTTACATCATTCGAGGCTTGGGGCTTATGATTTTAAAGGAGGTCATGGAAGCTTGCATTGACAAGATTTGGGCTTGCTTTGTTGTTAAGATAATGCCATGGTTGCAAATAAGATAATTAATTCTCAGACCTTTGATTCCTATAAAGTTGCCTCTTTTATTTGTGTTTAGTTGCTTGAGAAGACCATAGACTTCAAGAATTCACATTTGGATTTATAATGAGAACATGGTATGAAATTTATTTTAAGCCTGTATGTTATTCTAGAGCTGGATAAAGGAGCCAGACCAAACAAATTTCTATGGCTAATGCTCAAAAACTAACAATTGGATATTGTTCTTGGGAATTTGATTGTTTACGGTTGAATACCATGGAATAACATATCTATGAACCTCTATATTTCACCATATGTGCTCATGTATCTTCTGGCATATAAAATTCTAAAGGCATGCGAGCCTGATTTGTCATGTTGTGTAATTTGGCAGTTTCATGGTATTTTTGCATAGTAGTGGCTTCTTGGTTTGGAAGTGAAACTCTAATTGTGTAAAAGGATCAATAATTTTCTAAGAACCAAACAAAAATTTTAAAATCATAATTTTGATCTTTACAGAGCCTTGGACATGCATGTTACTAAGGACAACTTGCACATAACAGTAGACTTAGTACCCTCACTTGAAGGTGTAAAGTAGAATTATGGAAGTGTAGGAAGATGCAGAAGGAGAAATAATATAGCACTATATTTTATGGCTTCTCCTTAGGTACATCTGCATGAGGTTATGTGCAATCAAGTCAAGCTGTAACACAAATTTTAATGTGAGAAATGAAAATTTTCCACCTGGAATGCAATTTTGTCACTTTGGGGTGCATTCTAAGTATGGAATATGATGTTTCATGGAATATAGGATAACCCATTTTCCTTATCATCCATCAGGTTTGTAATTTATGTACATGGCGTGCATTTTTTCATGCAAGTGGACATTTTGGCACTATGAAAATAATAGGTAGAGAAAAAAATGTGTCTTACAGAAAGCATATTTTGGCCCATGGGAGAATAAATGAAGGTAGGATATGGTGTTGGTGAGAAATATTGCTAGGTGTCCCCTCAAACATGGCATAACAAAAAATGATTGTAGAAGCTAACCTGGAAAATTTCCCATTCCAAAGACTTGCAAGCATGGTATTGGTGATCAAGTTGGACTTTGCCAAAATCAAAGATGACATATTGCACAATAGGATACTTAATGGTTTGGGAACTTTTATTTTAATGATTAATTGCCATGAGGATGATTGTCACCTTTTACATCGTAAAAGAGATTAATGTTCAGGATTGCAAATTACTTCCTTAATTTCCAATGGATGAGAGGACATTGCCTTAGTAAGGACATTGCTTTAAACAATATGGCCATGGCTTTGCATTCCAGAAGCTCATTCTTCATAAGAAAATTGCCTTAAACAACATGGCTACAAATAATTTGATCCAAGCTAAACTCAAGGAATATGATACAATCCATAAGGGGGAGGATCAATGGAAATTAGGGAGCAAAACTATCATTATATAAAAAAAAATCAAGGTGTGCACCCATGTATATGGTTAATTTCTCCATTTTTCTATGTTATTACACTTTTGTGGGAAAATTTTAATGAATTTCCAGCAATAGAAAAATAACAATATGGATGCAATGATGAACCTCATATTACAAACAAAATCCTTGATTTTTCTTTCTCCATTAGATCTTCAACTAGGCTTACAGGTGAATTTCCCATTAATCAATTCATGCCTTTACAATGGAGAGAGCTTCTGTGTGATGCCTTTTGTCATCCTCCTAGCCAAAATGTTTCCATGAAATGTGCTCAGTTGACCAAATTCTAGGGTTTGTTGTACCACGTGTATGTCTTCTCATTGGAGTGCTTTTCAAGTCAATTTCTTCACATCCACTCCTATTAGAATAAAATTATCTAACAAATCAATGGGGAGCTCTTTAATATGTGGACTCTCTCGATTAGAGTAGAACAGGAAGGATTCTACACTTGCCTAGGCTTAAACATGGTATGATGTACATTCTATTCCAGTGCTTTATTTGGTACACCATTCTATGCATGGATTGCATGATTTTAGGCCTAACAAATATAATTTGCAATATGTGCCAAATTTGAACCTCCTTCATATGTTATTATCCATTCTCTTATTCATTTATTCATTGACATATTCATCCCCTTTTATTTTGGTTAGTAAATAATCCTTTGTTAACAAAGTCAGCCTACCTTTGGCCTAAAATACATGACCAAGGTGTATCTATGTCATCGAAATTATGCAGGACATTGCCTAAGACCAACTACCTAGGCTTAGTTGTTGATGAGATATCAGAAAATAACACAAATTGACAACATTAAATCATGACATCATGTTCTTGAGGGGAGATTACACTCGAGTCTCCGTAATGATAACACATTTGATTTACCACTTGATCACAACACACTTGACAAACATATTTTGGCAGGCCTTAAGGAGAGCATGGGGTAGACCTAGGTCCATAACATGTACACAAGTGTAATCACTTCCTAATGGCATAAGTTCAATGACTACCTCCACGTGTTGGGTAAAGCCTATGTGAATGGAACTTGGTCAACAATGTTTTCCTTAAGGAGAATGAGGGTAAGCTTGGGTTTGCAATATATGCACATGGTTCATCACCTCCCAATGCCATAAGTTCAATCCCTTCCTATCCCCCATGGGTGAAGCCTGTGAGAATGGAATCTTGACCAAAGGTGTGAAACTCCTTGCCACTAACTGCTAGTCCCAAGCTTGTTGGGCATTAGTGTATTCTTCCCATACTTGGATGTTTTTTTTACATTTTTGAGCAAAATTATTTAGTTATTTGGCCTTTTCTACTAAGGGATTCACTGTGTTGGGGGGTTCTCAAGGTGATATGACATGGTAGGATGGAAAAGCGGTTAATGAATTGTATCCATTTAGCTTTAAAACATGTTTCTCTTAGAATATTTTGATAAGAATGGCTCTCTGTTCATGAGGAGTCACATCTAGAATTTCATTGCAAGGGAGCATTTTTCCCAACTTTGTTCTTGCCAGTTACATCCTCCCCATTCTAGACTTCATGGATAATTCTGTTTGCAAGTTTTGTGGCTCCCATGATACATGTCTAGTGCACTCATCACATGCAAGGACTTAAGGTCAGTTGTGGGCAAAAGATGTGCAATTCATCACAACAGAATATTCAAATAAATATTCTGTGGATTAGGAAATGTGGACAATTCAACCTATAAAGGTGGTGTGATGGGGGCAGATGTAGTGGTTGCAACTTGCAAAGCCTCATGTGTGGACGATTCAACCTAAAATGGTAGTGTGCTGGGTGCAGCTGCAGTGGTTGTAAAGCCTCAGGAGTTGTCTGTGGGTTGCCATGACTCATGAGGGATGAATTCACATTTTGTACACATTTATTTCCAGATGTCCCTCATTAAGTACTAGTTTAACACTTAAGACTATGTTCTATAGTGATACACCTCAACTCAAAAAGTTGTATATGATATCTCCTTGTCCTTGACGTAAATATTTTAACTCCGAACCTTGTACTTGTTCCCTTACTCAAAATTTGTCTAATATGATATAAAATGTTAAGTTATGTTGAAGATGGATTTTATTACTATAATTTTCAAAATTTAGAACAATATCTTCATAGTTGCAATTTGATTTTCTGGAATATTTTTGTAATAATATCTTCATAGTTTCAATCTGATTTTCTTGAAAGATTTTGTAATAATACCTTCATAGTTGCAATCTGATTTTCGCTAAGATTTTTGCAATAATATATTCATAGTTGCAACATGATTTTCTGCAAGATTTTTGTTGAAATATGACCTTGGCAATTTTATTGTCTTTTCATATGTTTGAGAGAATAACTAAGATGCTTTAAATTATGAAGCAACCAATCAAAAATTATTCCATATCTGTAAATATAATAGCTGGTTAATGAGAACCTTATCATTTTCATTCTCAGATTCATGTTTTTCATCTTTTCAAGGATTAAATTAGTAAGGCATTAATAATTTAATAATGGTTTTCATTGTTGGCTCTGTTAGCAATATGATGCATAGTGTTGTCCTTGATGGCAACCTACTTGATAAAGTTGATGGAAACCTACTTAATGAAGTTTTCCTTGATGGAAACTGACTTGTCCTATTTTTTAATGATGTAAATCTGATGTATCTACAGAGCAGTTCAGATGTAATGGAGAAAGAATTCCTGTAAGGGCCAGAGCAATGATGAAAATGGTATGTCACAAAGCATACACGGGTTTGTAAAGGCCAAGTAGCGTATGTACGTGGAAAAGTATGTACCAAGTAGTGTATGCCTATTTGAGCTCTAAATTTATAAAACCAGGGGAATTTACCATGGTATTGACACACTGTACTAAGCGTTGGATTATCTATTTGATCCCGTCCAGGAATACCATCAGCGGTTGAGTGGTTTTGACTCATGGTATTGATAAAGGCTAAATATATAAAAGGAGAAGAAGATCATAGTGCAAGTGTGTAGATAGGTCTGGGTTTTAATGAATACTTCACTCTGAAGAATATCTGAATGGAATGGGTAACAGTTTATTGATTGATCTGAATTAATAATGCAACTATGAAGAAAATAATGAAGATGGATCTCTAGATCTGAAATAACTATGTATTTTCTAGATCTGTTTATGGAATGTTTAGATCTGTGATCTGGCAAATATTTTCTGAATTAAAGGATGAAATCTGAGTTTTTTAGCTGATCTAAAGAGCTGCACAGTCCTGAAAAGTTTATGATCTATATGCATGTTCGTTTCATGAAAAGCGCGTGTATACACGGGTCCGCTTAAAGAAAAGTGTGTATGGAAGTTAGGGTTTTCTGAAGAATAAAATGCACTGAACTATACACAGGTTTGTCTCTGTGAAAGCGCGTATATACACAGGTTCAGTGAAGTAAAAGCGCGTATGAAATCTAGGGTTTTGCTGAAGTATGTGGAATGAAATGTCTGATCTGTTTTTCTATTTTACTGCTATCTATTAATGATGTATTCATACAGATCTGGGTTGTTTGAATGTTGATTATGCTGCTGATTATGTTGATTAAAGATCAAGATGTTGGTTGATTGGTTGATGATTCAATGAATGAATTGATGGGGTTATAAGTTGCAGTTTGATGAATGTTGAGCTTAAATGTGTGGAGTGGGTCTAGTATGAAAATTGATGAAACGTGGTCCATGATGGTGCTAAGGGTCGAAGCCTTCAGTAAGGGGGTTGTATCTCCCTTCCAGTGGTAGCTGGTAGACGAGGGCAGGGGGTAGTAGCTCCCTTCTAGTGGTAGCTGGTAAACAAGAGCAGGGGGTAGTAGCTCCCTTCCAGGAGAGGCTGGTAAACGAGAGCAGGGGGTTGTAGCTCCCTTCCAGGAGAGGCTGGTAAACGAGAGAATATTGTAGCCTTCTGCAGGTGGGTGCCTACGTGATGGTTGAGTCTATGCCAGTACATGATTGTAAGAAGTTTTCTTTATAATAAATATTGAAGACAGAGACGACAGCAGCGGTGGTTTTCTCCCGAATTGGGTTTCCACCTTAAATATTGGTGTTCATGTGTGTTTCTTATGTGTGATGGTTTATTCTATTATTACTGCACATTCTTACTACTTACTAAACATCTTATGAATGAGTGATGCAATGATATAAGTAAAGAATTATTTGCATAAGAAGATCTCTGTTAATATGCAAGGTTTATTAAGGATATCCACGTGTATACACGAGTTGTGTTTAGTAAAGTAGCGTATGGTCTTTGGAGAAAGAAAAAGTAAAATTTTTGAGTAAGCTCTAAACACTGATTCACCCCCCCCCCTCAATATTTTTCCCAACAATTGGTATCAGAGCATGTCCTTCTGCAGAAGCTTGATCGCTTGAAGGAGATCTGTTGCAATGGGAAGGAAGAAAAAGAAGAAGGCTACTCAAAGAAAGGAGATATCTCAGAAAACATGTGCAGCAGAAAATGAAGAAGATGAAACAGGTATTGATTTTTGTTCTTGTGATTCACTTTCTTGTGCATGTAATGGTGAAGATACTGAAAGTAATGTTATGGATCTAGAATAAGTTCGCAAGATTAAAGTTGAAAATCAACAAAGATTATTTAATGAGAGAGAATCTATCTACAATGATATGATCTCTAGAATGAATAGATAGATAAACAAGTATCAAAGGTTGTACGATGAAGTAACCAATCACAGTGAAGGACTTGAAGCAGAAATCATCTCTCTAAAAGAAGATCTGGAAATATCAAATAAGAAGAATGAAGAACTTCTACAAACATTTGAAGAACAAGAAAATGGGTTGAAGGAAGAGATTTTAAAATTGAATGAGCAAGTAGAAGAAGGAAAAAGGGTCGAAGAAAGTATGAAGAAGTAATGCCAAAGATTGGAGGTTGAGGTAAACATTTTAAAAGGTAAATTAGAAGGAAAAGATAAACTCTTGAGGTTTCAAGATAGTACTAAGATTCTGGACAATATTCTTAGTAGTCAAAGGTCTCCTTCTATTAAATTTGGTCTTGGTTTTCATGAAACTGTTAAAGGAGAATCTAGTTCACAAGAAAGTGCTAAAGATTCAAAGGATAAAAATACAAAACTTGAAGTGTTGAAAGAAACAAAAGGTCAACCGACAATCTTGAACTCTCAAAAGAAATCATTCCCTCCTTTGATAAATAATGTTGAATGCTTTAAATGTCATAATTATGGGCATGTTGCAGCCAATTGTAGAAGCAGATTGTTTCAGTCACAAACAAACAAATTCTACATAGAAATGTACTTAGGTTTCTTTAAGGGATATTGTTTTTCATGCAGCAAGTATGGTCATAAAGAAGCTGATTGCAATAGAAGAAAGAATATAAAAACACATTATGATCCCTATGCTTATTTTTCTGGTCACACAAGATGTTATGCTTGTAACAAATATGGACATGTAGAAAAAGAATGCAGGATGAAAAAATCTGAGAAATTGGATAATTTCCAACACACAATAAGAAATTTCAAGAAAAGCTAGAAAAAGAAGGAGGACTAGTCAAAAATGTAAGGGATAATAATCCTACTGCAGTCATCCGCTTCTAAAGCTTACTTCTCATAATGACTGTAGGAGTGATGTGAGATACATTATAGGAATCAGTAATCATCACAGGGAGAGCAATGTATGATGATTCCATGGTTGGTTTGGTAATTCTGGTTGTGTTTATTTCTAACAGTGCATCTAATGTGACAACAGAAGATAGGTACAGAATATATAAATCCAGGAGAAGATGGAGTTGTGAAACTTTCAGTATTTCACTTTCCATACGCGGGTTTCATAAACTAAAGCTGTGTATACATGCGAGTTCTGCTGGAGATAGTAGCGTATGTTTTTCTGATAAGAAAAACAGTAAGACAGCTAAATATCAGGAACACAGGTTCAGGGGGAGCATCAGTCTAACTACTAATGATTGCAATGTGGGCATTGTATCTTCTTATTCCTTAGTTCTCGTAACACTCATGCTCAAATGATGATGACATGATACATGGTTTCTTATGATGAGATTATGGAGGAGCCCTGATTGTTTTCTTTGCTGAAGAGTATCTTTTGTTTTCACACATCGATGAGATGGAAGTCTTATGATATAGAGATAAGGATAGATCATGTAGAGTTTGTTGCTGATGACTTTTGTCATGGTTGAGACCTTTTATACATAATTCCTACACATGTTACATCATGATTATGAAATAAATATAAATCATGAAGATCTTGGTGATAACAGATCACATGAATGATTGCTTGACACATATTGTCTATTGAAGAAGTTGTTTTGGTATGATAATTCCTCTTGGGAAGAATATGTTGATGATACAAAGAGCCTGAAGGTATGGTTACTAATGTGCTTATGCTACAACTGTTGGATGACACTTGAAAACATAGCTACATTTTCCTATCTATCTTCTCTCATATATTTCGAGGAACCATTCGAATATCTCAGACAGAAGCTGGGAGTAGTCTCTGCCATACAGAATATTAGATCTACTTAAATACAGAAGATTAAAATTGGATACGCGGATTTCATGAAGGACAGTCGCGTATATACGCGATTTTATTCACAGAAAACCGCGTATGGGTATTTGCTGACAAAATTCTGGTTCAACATTCTTTAGCACAACTGCAGTGCTGTTTGGTATCTATGGTGGTGTTCCAGTTCTCATAATTCTATTTCATTCTCTGATGTTTCTTGATAAAGATGCCTCGATGATTTGCTGTTGAAAGTGTTCAGGATGCACAGGCTAAGGGGGAGCATTGGTCTTGTGGAAAGGATGCATTATTGGCATTCTCATTATTTGCTGTGATCTGATCTCATGTTTGAGATTCTTTGGTCTTCATTGTATAATTCATTTCTGTAATTTGATGAAATGGTTATGTTGAGACCTATGATGTAAATTGTTATATTCAGTCATGTAAGGACTTCAAATTTGTAAACCCACTTGGTTGGGTAGTTGAGTCAAAATGTGTAAACCCACTTGGTTGGGTACTTGAGTCACATATGTAAATCCACTTGGTTGGATCATTGATGTAAGTATGAGTCCTTGGTGATAGGAAAGGTCATAGAGTCATGTACTTCATTGAAAAATATGCTTGAAGATTCAGCATGAACTCAGGGGGAGCATGGTAACTTCAGTACACATCATATCTACAGAGCTCTTCTTTCTACAAAAGAATAAAAACCTTGTTTTGATTTTGATCTGCCCTTTGCCCTTGATGTCAAAGGGGGAGAGTATCATGGTGTTTGGATAATGGTTATAATCAATGCATCTATCTATTGTGGTGATCAAACACCGTCATGGTTTCCATCAAGTCCAAAGGGGGAGATTGTTGGAAATATGATGAAGAGTGTTGTCCTTGATGGCAACCTACTTGATAAAGTTGATGGCAACCTACTTGATGAAGTTGTCCTTGATGAAAACTGACTTGTCCTATTTGTTAATGATGTAAATTTGATGTATCTGTAGAGAAGGTTAGATGTAATGGAGAAAGGAATTCCTGTAAGGGCCAGAGCAATGATGAAAATGGTATGTCACAAAGCATACGTGGGTTTATAAAGGAGAAGTAGCGTATGTACATGGAAAAGTACGTACCAAGTAGCATATGCCTATTTGTGCTCTAAATTTATAAAACCAGGGGAATTTACCATGGTATTGGTACACTGTATTGAGCGTTGGATTATCTATTTGATCCCGTCCAGGAATACCATCAGCGGTTGAGTGGTTTTGACTCATGGTATTGATAAAGGCTAAATCTATATAAGGAGAAGAAGATCATAGTGCAAGTGTGTAGATAGGTCTGGGTTTTAATGAATACTTCACTCTGAAGAATATCTGAATGGAATGGGTAACAATTTATTGATTTATTTGAATTAATAATGCACCTATGAAGAAAATAATGAAGAGGGATCTCTAGATCTAAAATGACTATGTATTTTCTAGATCTGTTTATGGAATGTTTAGATCTGTGATCTGGCGAATCTTTGCTAAAGTAAAGGATGAAATCTGAGTTGTTTATCTGATCTGAAGAGCTGAACAGTCCTAAAAAGTTTCTGATCTATACGCATGTTCGTTTCATGAAAAGCACGTGTATACACGGGTCCGCTTAAAGAAAAGCACGTATGGAAGTTAGGGTTTTCTGAAGAATAAAATGCACTGAAGTATACACAAGTTTGTCTCTGTGAAAGCGCGTATATATGTAGGTTCAGTGAAGTAAAAGCACGTATGGAATCTAGGGTTTTGCTGAAGTATGTGGAATGAAATGTCTGATCTGTTTTGTTGTTTTACTGCTATCTGTTAATGATGTATTCATACAGATCTGGGTTGTTTGAATGTTAATTATGATGTTGATTATGTTGATTAAAGATCAAGATTTTGGTTGATTGGTTGATGATTCAATGAATGAATTGATGGGGTTATAAGTTTCAGTTTGATGAATGTTGAGCTTAAATGTGTGGAGTGGGTCCAGTATGAAAATTGATGAAACGTGGTCCATGATGGTGCTGAGGGTCGAAGCCTTCAGTGAGGGGGTTGTAGCTCCATTCTAGTGGTAGCTGGTAAACGAGAGCAGGGGGTAGTAGCTCCCTTCCAGTGGTAGCTGGTAAACGAGAGCAGGGGGTAGTAGCTCCATTCCAGGAGAGGCTGGTAAACGAGAGCAGGGGGTTGTAGCTCCCTTCCAGGAGAGGCTGGTAAACAAGAGAAGATTGTAGCCTTCTGCAGGTGGGTGCCTGCATGCTGGTATGAGTCTGCGCCAGTACATGATTGTAAGAAGTTTTCTTTAGAATAAATATTGAAGATAGAGACGACGGCAGCGGTGGTTTTCTCCCAAATTGGATTTCCACCTTAAATACTGGTGTTCATGTGTGTTTCTTATGTGTGATGGTTTATTTTGTTATTACTGCACATGCTTACTACTTACTAAACATCTGATGAATGAGTGATGCAATGATCTAAGTAAAGAATTATCTTCATAAGAAGATCTCTGTTAATACACAAGTTTTATTAAGGATACCCGCGTGTGTACGAGAGTTGTGTTTAGTAAAGTAGTGTATGGTTTTTTGAGAAAGAAAAAGTAAAAGTTTTGAGTAAGCTCTAAATACTGATTCACCCCCCCCCCCCCCCCCTCAGTATTTTTCCCAACAGGCTCATGTTATTTGGGACATGTAGGTCACATTGTACCACCATACTCTCACAATAAATATAGAATGATGAAGTGGTCGAGCAAGCCTTTTAAAGGTTCAAGTCACAAAGTGTTAGATGGAAACTACGTAGGGGTGCATTTGGAGATGATAATGAAATTTGGCATGTGCCCTCTAATGCCACGGTAATCCCTAATTCATCAGAGTGTATTGTCTTTTAAACTTCAATCTTCTTTCTGTTAGATCTAACAAATTTAGTGTCATGCTAGTGATTAATTTGAAACTGTATTTTAGTGAAAAAATTCACTATTTTTTGGTGGAATAGTTCATAATTTATTCTGATCTCTTTTTGCAAGCGTACTAGTCACAATGATAAATGTGTCATTTACTTCAGAGGGTTCTCAGTTATTTCTAGATACACTTTTCATCATTTGCTTTGAATAATTCTCTAGTGATTTACCTTCATTTTTTATCCCCTGTAAAATTGCTCCTCAGGTCCATGTTGTTATGTTTATTAGCTATCTCTGTGGCCACGTTTTCCTGAAGTTCTGCAAGGTAAATCCAAATGGAAAAATATTATTTTACATATTGATATTTGTTAAATACATTATTGTGTGATACTTGAATTTCATAAGTCTAGATTTCTATTTCGTTATATATATCAATATATAAGAACATGCCCATGGATTGTTCATATTTCTCAAATTGTGGAGTTTTTCCTTTCTTGTTGCATGTTCTTTTATATTGTTATGTTGTGATTCAAATTTCTAGTTGTGATTTCTAGTTATTCTCCTACGTAGTACATGATTTAATTTATTATATCAAAAGTCTTAGCAATACGATAACATTGATTGTTGTATGTGGACATTTTTGTTTAGGATGGTCCATTATAGAATGAAGATGAGGAGCTGGATCATGCAATTGCACTTCCTCTTTTTGAAGAACTAACCAAACCAGATGGTATATGATGGAAATTTCATTTTTTAACAGTTACCTTTAGTTTAATTATGTCATTTAGCTCGATTATTTTCATATATTCAACTAAAATTTTGTTTCTTAACAATACTTTGCCATTTCCATGCTTTAGTGAAACTGTTTATGGTTTTCTACTCTCATACGACCTTTATCAAGTTACATGCACCCTCATTAGAAAAAACAAGAGAAATTTTCTTGCCATGATTTTCTATCTTTGACATTCATGACTTAACAAAGTCTTTTAGCTAAGGAGCTAGTTTTAATAGGAAAATCACATTCCTTCCTAAAATTATAAACGTATTTAATCATTATTAATTTTGGTAAATATTAAGTATTTGATCATGAATTGTTTTGGTAAATATTAGGTATCATAGAGGAAATTAATCAATTGATTTATTGTATTTTTATTATGTATATTGAATATCATATTTATTCTTAATATTTTTATTATGTTTATTGAAGATATTGTTTCTAGCAACTTTTGATTTTCCTAGATTTTTTATTCCTTTGGTGCATCTTTGCACCTTTAGTAGCAATTTCTAGATTAAAGTCTAATTCTTTAAAGGGTGCTAGCTCAATGGAAGAGCACCTGCTTTATAAGTAGGAGGTTGGTGGTTCGATTCCATCATGCCCTAATATTCATATTGAATGGCGGCGATAAGTTTTTGGTAACGAATGCTCTTTTTACCATCACCAATGAGCTTATGGTGACATTTTCTGACCCTCACCAAAATATGAAATGATGACAGTCAACGAACGCCACCATATATATGCGTCAATAGTGATGACCATGAAAGATAAGTCACCATAAACCCTTGTTGTTGATATGAAATGGTGAGGGTCATTGTTTGTCATTATAGATATTATTCGTGACATACCTTGATGTCACCAATGAGCTTATCATGACATTTTTTGACCCTCACCAAATATTACATGGTGACGGTCAATGAACATCGCCATATATATGCACCAATAGTGACGGCCATGAAAGGTCCATCACAAAAAATTGTCGTTGTTCTATTAAATGGTGACGATCATTATCCATCATTATAATCAATATTCGTGATGGACCTTGAATGTCACCACAACACAAAGTTTCGTCGATGCCACCTTTGGTGACGTTCAGTTTTTTGGTGATGGAGGCTATTGTCCTTCACCATTTCTCATATGAAATGGTGACGGTCACTATCCGTCATTATAAATAATTATTTGTGACAGACCTTGAATGTCACCAAAACACCTATACTTTTTGCAACGCCACCTTTGGTGACGTTTAGTTTTTGGTGACGAAGGGTCTTTTGACCCTCACCAATGAGCCTATTGTGACATTTTTCGCCCCTCACCAATGTCCTTTTTTATTTTATTGAATGGTGGCTCGGGGTGAGGCAACTCAGCATCAAGCTTAAAATTCAGAGGGAAGGTCATTAAAATTGGGTTTCGTTCCCAAAAAGAATTATGCATAAAATACTTTTTCAAAACAAAGTGGAAATTTTTTGTTCCATGGGAGTCTTCCATAGGCAACAAGGTGCCTATCATACAAATGGCCAGCTATATCCGGGTGCTTGAAATATTTCACCTTTAACATCTTTCTTTGCAGCCCTTCTTTGAAATTAAACATTGAGTTGGCCATTTCTGTTGAAACTCTTTTTTTAACAACCTCCCATGTATCGGGACTCATGACTATTTCCCTTATTTTTATCATCACTTATACATTGTATTAGTGGTTGGACCAAGTGTTAGGAGCACATCTACTAGTTTGATTAAAGAGTGAGTAACTATTTCTAAGCCTTCTCGACTCTCAGCAGGGAGTTTCAAAGGCACAAGATCTTTCTTCAGTTTTGAATGAAGATATTGACACCTCTGTAATGTGCATTGTTTCATGTTTGTTTCCAAAGGTATATCGGAAATGTCAGACAGATAAGTCGTGGTTGGTATACAACCTTCTTCTTGAATAACGCATTATGTCCTATGCCTTTTTTAGGCAACATTTTGAGCAACATTTTCACCCTGTGCATCAATATATAAAATTTTGTATAAATAAAAAGACGTGAACAAATTTGTAAAAACTGAATGAAAATAATATTCAGATTGATGGCCACCTCAATATGGTTGGCTAGCAACATGCCCACCCTGAGACTGTTGAGAAGCAGAATGACCACTGATTAGTTGAGAACCAAGATGACCACCCATTGATTGTCCTCTGGGGGAATTCATATCACCACCCTAACGCAATCGGCCACCACCTATTGATGGGCCTCTAGGGGAATGTGTACCACCACCAACCTCACACGATGAGAGAGAACCTTCATAAAAAAAATATGAATTTATAATCAATTCAAAAATACACTCATACATATAAATACATGAACATATGATTGATTAAATTGCGTGAACCATACCACGATTGCATGAACCATGGCCATGCTCCATTGATGGAGTAGATAATGTTGTCCTCCTAACTCCTAAAAAGTAAAAAATAAAATTTATTAAAAATTAATTTAACTCATGCAAAATTGATAAAAAATTAATTCCATGTGTATACATGTATGTACATAGGGATAAAATTATATATATAGTCAATAAAAAAATTAATTACACATGTATGTACATTTATGTATGGAGGTAAGATTATATATTCAAATGTCATTTAAAAACATGCAAATTTAATATAAATACCATGAACATCCCTCGACCCATGATCCCCCTCTCTTGTAGAGGCATGTGATTCTATTGATCTCTACCTTTAATCCTCCATGATATATATGGATATATATAGTGGACATTTACAACTATTTTTAAAGTATTATTTAAAATAAATTCAAAATATTTCAAAAAATAATGTAATTTAGTACAAAAATGATGTAAAACATAACTTTCAAAGCACAGATTGATGTGTGAAACTTGATTTTAAAAAAAAATTGTTGAAGTAGTCACATTTTAATTTTATAAAAATGTGAATTTCACCAAGTTGCACTTACATGGTGGGAGCACACTTGGTATATAATTGTTACAAAATATTTTTTCACTGTCCCTGTGATCCCCATATCGAACATTGGAGGACCACTTCAGTGAATTTTACGTATTGTCATACGTTTCAAAAAGTGTCATTGAATCCCTTGGCATGTGAAGGAAATTTCCTATGTTGATCATTCCTGAAGCTTGCTCTAAAAAACACGTGATTTTGAGTCGGCGCTGCTAAGCAGTTATGGCGTTATGGCCATAGAGAAATTAACACTTAGCCTCGTGCCCATTGGAAATCTGTCTCAGTGGACCACCTACGTCGAGTTGTTTTTGGAAAGTTTTTAAAATAGAAACAAATTTTCCATGCCCAACCACTTCGTGAGCAGAGTCATCGTGGTTTTTTTGACTTAATAACCTCCAAGTAATTCCTTTGGCTTCTTGTTTCCTATAATTGAGAAACTCCCCAAAGGATAAGGCATCCCTTCCACCTTATCAGGGATCCTAAACCACCTCCTCCTCTCCTATGAATACATCCTTCTTGCATAGTTTCAACTAAATCAACAGTCTCTACTATAGCTGGTGTGAAGAAAAAGGAAGAGAGGAATTCATTGTCGAGAAAGAGTTTAGGCCCATTGCCTCACCAAGTCCGATTCCCAATGAATGCTTGAGACACATTTCACTGAACTCTTCGAAGGAGGCTACAACATCAAGGCTCAAATGTTGTAAACTTATTTTGTCTATTATTAATGCAAGACTAGTTTTTTGGTTCCAATTTTGTGTTTGATAATATGAAAAATGCTTTATTCTCCTTGACCAATCGAATAGCTGTGAATGAAGATATGTTTTCGTATGTTGTCACTATTCACTTGATCCTTGTGCAGGTACACAAATATTTCCACTAAAAGACCGTGACGTGTGAAGACAAAGATCAGCGGATCATTGATGCAAACAACAAAAAAAGCATTGGACCAAGATAGGGCATCTATCCTAACTCGTTTTAATTTATAAGCTAGGAGTTCAAAAGTCCAGCTTGTTCCCTTGTTTCTAGACCCGCTGCAGGGCTAGAGGGATCGCCTTTATCTATAGAGGGGATTTACCTACACAAAAATTTGGCGACCATACTAGGGATCAATGTGTTCGTAATCTCTTGTTGTTCGTCTAGTGCTTTTCTTGTTGAGTTGAATTTGGTCATATCATCATTTTTCTGCTTTTTTTTACCTGTCTCACTATTTTCAGCCATCACATTAAGTCTGAGAGTGTCAATTCTGGTCCCTTCTCAGTGGTATTTTATTTTTTCCATAGTTTTCTGGCTCGACGTTTTTGTTTCTTGAATAGTCGGGCCGATTGGTGCATGTTGCCTTTGTCACTGGCATGCCAACCTCTATTTAGCGTGGATTATAGCTAGAAAGACATGCTGAATCCTGTCGGTTAAGATTTTGGCCTTTTTCCTGAGTTTTTTCAGTTCCTCTTGCCTCTGGGTTGGATTTCATCTTTCAATTGGTTTGCTGGAATTATTTTGACTCTCTTGTCTCGTTCTTCTCAGCTGTTTGTCCCTCATATGATCAGTGGATTTTGTCACCCTAGGGCTTCTAGGTGCCTACTACCGCTTACTCGGCTACCTCCTCACTGAACCTTATGAGTTTAGTTAGAGTCAGTTTGGTCTTTATTGTTTCAATTTTTTGACTGATTGTTTTAGCTTTTCTTTTGGTTCTAAATTTCATTGGATTGCTGAAAGGCCATCTTGGTTTTCATTTAGCTCTCCATCTATCACCTTGAGCATAGATTACATTACTCATTGAACCGATTTGAAAGCCCTCTTTTTGCTCGAATGAGTGCATCATTGTTTTGAGTCTGTTTGATGATTCGTGTTAGATTGATCTCTTGGTTTTAGATCGTTTCATTCAAATTGCTCAAAACTAGTCTCTATTTTTTCATTTAGTGTAATAGTGCACTTTTGTTTCTCATTCATCTAAAAGGACTAGATTTGCATTATTTCTCTTAATTTGAAAATGAAAAAAATTCTTTTGCATTAGTAGCATTTAGTGAACAAGGAAAGAGATTTTCGTTTTCTTCTTTGGTTGTTTTAGATGCAGTAGGGAAATTTCCTCTTGTGTTCGGTTGATTGCTACTTTTTCATGAATCACTATTCCTCTCTTAGCTATTTTTTCATCGAATTGGAATGATTTTATTTCACATATAGTTGTGCATTAAGAATTCTAGATCATATACGTTAAGGCCTTGACATTTAAACATTAATTCAAGATCAAATTTAAAATGAATTCAATCAACCTAATGAAGCATTGAAACCTAACTCTCACATTTTAGAGGTATAGGGCAGTGACATGTTCTGGTGTCATTAAACCTAGTAGTTGTCATTCGCCATATGGCATTAGACTGTGCTAGCACAGACTTGTGCTCCCCGTACCTTCGAGTATATAAAGGGAGACCCTAACAAGTTGCAATCATTCATCCATAGAAAGTCAAGTCTGCCACCTTATAACCGTGATACACCGAACACAACAATCAGGGAGACTGCTTGCACATACGTTAAGTCCTTGGTCATTTCTCTTTAATTTTATCACCAAGGTGTATTTTTTAGTTCATGGAAACTTGGTACACCCTCTTGCTTAGATTCCTTGAGTAGTCATTTTGGTCTTTTCGTGACTTTCTAAAATTGAAAAGATCATTGAGCACTTGTCTTTTCATGCTCGTTCAACCTAAAAGTGACTAGAGTCACCTTTTTCCTATTTCTTGACTCTTAAATTATGAAAAGGCAAAGTTTTTTTTCAATGTCATAAAGTTGATTGCCTACAATCACATGCACATTAAATATATTTTCTTAGATTGTTCTTAAGAAATTCCTTAGCATTTGATCTTGAAGCCTTGAATTGATCATCTCGGTTCTCTCCTGTTTTGAGACAAAGTCATGGTGGCAGAACCACCATTTTCATCATCCTCTTCATTACCTCCTCCTGTCGATCCTTCTCCTGAAGTTTCTTCAGGAGCATCTTAGAATACTTGGTTTATCGATTTCTGGAAATCTATTATTCTGAGTATCTTACCTCTTGCTACCCAATCTCCTCTTGAAGAGCCATTTGAAATAAATTGGCAACCTCGTGATGCTTGGTCTGGTTTTGGAAACAAGGAAGAGTTTCATCCTCTTACTTCAGAACCATATTTACTTACCACTGCTCGTCTCATTTTCGATGAGAACGTGGATTCATCCAAAATGTATTCTTCAAGTCCCATTAGTAGTGAAGAGATTTATGTTTCTACAGGAGATTATCGACTCCCTCCGGAGATTTCTCCTTATGTATCAAGTGAACCTTCCTCACAATCGGTATCTATCCCACTGAGTTATCGTATGTTGGGTTAGATCATTTCTGGCATGGCATCGTTGTATCAGAAGCAGATATGGTCACCTATATTGGCTCCCTTGGGAACTGCATCTATCACGGTATCGACAACATCTCCCTTGACTCCCATGACATTGATGATTGTTACGTCTATTCCTGTCTGGCCCACTGTCTGTGTGGCTTCATCCGCACTGGCTGTTAATATGACTCAGTCATTGTCATCATCTTCTGTTGTTTGTAGGTCCATTTTATCACTCCCACAATAAATTTTAGGCCTGCTGTGAGTGGATCACAGCCTCACTTTTCAGGAATCCAACCTACATGTAGTGCGACCATTGCTTCTACTTCAATTCTTGGAGGTTTGACATTCGATCAGTACCTATTGGCCATTTAGCACCAGAATTCCACCCCTCAGGGTTCTCATTAGCCTCAAGCTTCTGTTAATCCTCCACATCATTATGATGAGTATATAAATTTCATCCAATTGCCTCTAATTGACCCTAATCAGTTCACATACCAACCGGGACAACACTATGGTCCATAAGGACAACCCTTAGAGGGACAACCTTCGGTCCAACAAGGACAACCCTATGGTCCACAGGGACAACCTTCAGTCCAACAAGGAAAACCCTACAGTATTGTTGGCCAACCTTATTTTCAACAGGGAGCATCTTATGCTACCAGGGGGTAAATATATCCATAACAGGGAGAACCTTTTGTGCAATAGTACCAACCTTACCTTCAGCAAGGCCAAACTTTTGTGCAACAAGGACCACCCTCTATTGCTTAGCAGGTTCACCCTAGTCTTCAGGGGCAACCTGGCCCATCCCAACCATTGGGCCAACCTCTTCCACAAGGGCAACCCAGTGCCTTTCAGCATGCAGTCCAACCTGCTCCACAGGAATAGCCTATCTAACCACAACATCTGAGTCGATCTACACCACAGGGAAAAATCGTTCAGCCTTGGGGCACCACTTCAATTCCTCAAGGTCAATCTCAAGTGATATGTAGAGCACCCCAAGGAATTGGTTATATTCGTCAAGGTAAATCCCAGATGGTATATAGTGCGCCTCAAGGCACTGCATACATCCCTCAAGGTCAAATTCAAGTGTTATATAACATGCCACAAGGAACTTCTTACATTTCGCAACAAAATCCATATGTTTCTCAAACAGGAACTCAGTGGTTCACTCAGAATCAATTTAATGGTCCTCAACCCATGTATGGGCAGAATTATCAGGCTTATAACCCCTATGGAAAAAATACTCTAGGAAAAAACATATGGGGGCGGAATTTCTCTCAACCTGGGTGGAATCCTAATATTGGTCTTTATCAATGCCCTGCAATGCCTTCTAATCCACAATTTCCTTTCCTTTCCATTCTGGAAGTGCCCAATGTGTGGAAGTTGATGAATGATCCTATCCTTCATAATCCATATTGGTCTCCGGTTCTGACTAAAATCCCTGGCGATTGTCTCAAATTTGAGGGCAAGTCTGGAGAAGACCCCCAAGCACATGTTATGACGTACCATATTTGGTGCTCCTGTAAATCTTGGGTTGAAGATTCTATTTGACTCCAACTTTTCCAAACGTATCTTAGTGGTGCCACTGCCATGTGGTACATTTAACTTTCCCGTGACATCTACCAAGATTTCAACTCTCTGGCCATGGAATTTCTCACACACTTTCAGTTACCAATTTGATATGAAACTGCGACACACCTCCTCACATCCTTGAAACAAGATCAAGGTACCCATATCTCTGATCATATTCATGAATGGAGGCAGCATTGTCATTTGATAAACTTTGAGATTCCTGATCAACTTCTAATTGATTGATTCACTACCTCTTTTGTTGCTCCGATTTCTAGAGATATTGCTATGGGGGCATGTGTTACTGAGGAACAAGCCATTGCTCATGCCCAATACCTTGATCTCTTATTCTCTCAATCTCGCACATTGTAAAAACTCATACCTGATGCTCAAAGACCTGGAACTTCCAAAGCACCAGTGACGCCATTCGTCGATGGTATCACTGGTTCTTTGTCTCACACTTCTTAAAGTTCATCTCCAAATCCTATGAAGCAAAAATCTATTCCTTCCAATGATACTACTTCTCAGCCACCTCTGAATTCTAGAAAAACCTTGGAAGTGAATGTTGTCCAGTCTAACTTGGTGGATAAAACTTCCAAGGGAAATAAAAAGGGTCAAGGTAAGGCCAAATTCATTACCCTGAAATAGGATTCTTATAAATCTAATGCTGATGATGGTTCAAAACGAAAATCGAAGTACCCTTGTCTGTTTTGTGATGAAGAGCATTACAACAAGGATTGTCCATGACAGTTTGAGGTGAGTCGATTTCTCAAGGGCACCCAAGGCACTCTGGCTATTCTTAAAGAACCTTTCCCATCACAACAAACTTAGTTGGTGGAGTAACCTCAATCCTCCATCCCTTTTGGCTCTCAGGTTTTCATGATGAAAGGTCCTACACCTGTTTTAATTTCTACCTAATTGAAAGATTCTACTGAACCGTGTCAGGAAGCAGGGAAGGAAATCGCCGATGGTCCTCCTCCTCTGCCTTCTTTTTTCCCTCTTCAGATTGAAAGGCCTAATACTGAGCCCGTTTTACGGCCACCTTCCAAACATGTACTCCGTAATTCTTCTTACAATCCCAATTCCCGTGCCACCCAACATTATAGTATTGTCAAGGATTTGGCTTAGGTGCCATCTTCTATGTCTGCATTGTAATTATTTCATATTTGTCTATCACAATGAAAGGCTTTGTTATCTGCCATCAGAGGGGTTGATCCTGCCGATTCTAGCCTTATCACTTTCGATTTGGAAAATTTCATTCCACATCTCCCTCACCAACTTGCACTGATCATCCAAGTTGGGATTAATGGAAATAATATTCATCGAGAAATCGTGGATGAGGGTGAATCTATGTGCATCATGTCTTCTACCTGCTGGAAATCCATCGGTTATCCAACCATTAATCAATATTCAAATGCTTTAGAAGCTTTTGATGGAAGGGAATCTCGCCCTCTTGGTGTTCTCTCTAGTTTACCTATTACATTAGAAGGGAAAATGGTTAACGTTGAGGTCAAAGTCATTGACGCCAAGCTCAATTATAATATTCTCCTCGGTTGCAATTGGATTAATGCCATGTTGTGTGTCTTGTCCACTCTCTTTCGTGTTCTTCGATTTCCGTACGAAGGAAAGAGCATCACTCTCAACCAATTATATTTTTTCACTTCTTTGTCTTCCGAGAGCAATGTTCCATATGTAGATTGGATTCCTATGCCTTATGAGAGCATAGGACCAGGTCTTTTCAAAGTTCCTACCCTCATGGGTATTTTTTTCTCTTCCTCCACCCAACATTTCTCATGTTAACATGATCTCTAGGTCTTATGATCTATGTATCATCCCTTCACCTGAGCATATCCATTCGTTTGGTTACTCGATGCCATTAAGCCTAATAGAAATTGATTATTGTGAATTTATTTCGGCTTTGACTCCTCCTCCTTTCGATGATGCTCCTTTGATTATGTCTCTTGACATGTATTCTCAATCCCCTTCGCTCAGCGCTTTGGATTTGCCCGATCCCATAAATGATATATTTCCCATTGATCAAGCTATCATGGAAACTATGTCTCTTGAGGATCCTCCTTGCGAAGATAGTCATCATCGTTCCTCTTTCACGCCTAGCCTCGGGGCCATGTCTACTTGTCTTCAGAAGTTCTCTTCCCAAGTTCCTTCTCATCCGCTTCAAATGCCCATCCTGACACATGAAGTCTTTGTGGAAGGTATCCTGGGGAATATTATGCAAACGATGCCTATCGACATCTCCATTAAACCAGGGATTTTCGAGAACATCCACATTGGGGTGACCTGTTCTCCTAATGAGATCGAGTTCTATACTAGTCTCTTCTGTGAGTTTCACAACATTTTTTCTTGGTCTTATGAAGAAATGCCCGGCATCGATCAGAGTATAGTTGTGCATGAGATTCCTAATTATCCTGGTGCTAAGCCCGTTCGCCAATTTCTTCATCCCGTGCACCCTAGAAAGATGGCTTCCATTAAGCGAGAAGTTGAAAAAATTCTTAAAGTTGGCTTCATTTATATGATTCCCTTGACATAAATGGTTTCTAATATTGTTCCTATTGATAAGAAGGAGGGTACTATTCGTGTATGTATATATTACAGCGATATCAATCGTGCTTGCCTTAAGGATAATTATCCCACTCCTTTTATTGACCAGATCATTGATGAATGCGCTAGGAGTGAGATATTTTCCCTTATGAACGAGTTTTCTAGGTACAACTGGATCAATGTTCTTCCGACCAATCAACATAAGACCACCTTTATCTATCCTTGGGGTACCTTTGCCTATAAGAAGCTCCATTTTGGTCTTAAAAATGTTGGGGCTACATTTCAAAGAGTAATGTCATATGCTTTCCATGAAATCAAGAACATTGCTCAATCTTACCTGGATGACCTTCTGGCTCATTCGGCTAAGCATAAATACCACCTAGATCATCTCCATAAAATATTTTACTAATGTCGACGCTATAACATTTGTCTCAATCTACATAATTGAATATTTTGCGTTGATTCCGGTAGACTCTTCGGCTTTATCGTCTCTAAATATGGAATTCATCTCGATCCCCTCAAAGTTGAAGCTATTGTTAATCTCCTCTCCCCTTCCTCCTTACATCAGTTGCAGATTTTGCAAGGGAAATCTAATTTCTGGCACCATTTTATTACGAACTATGTTGAAGTAGCCAAAGGGTTTACATAATTTCTTAAACAAGGTGTCCTGTTCCTTTGGGATTAGATCGCCCAAAAATCCTTTGATGCACTAAAGACATTGCATATTAATGCTCCTCTATTGTGTCCTCCAAATTATTATCGTAACTACTCCCTCTATTTGGCTGTCGTATTTACCACTATTTCCATGGTTCTAGTACAAGACGATGATGATGGTAACAAGCATGTCATTTATTATTTGAGTCGCAATATTTTCGATGCTGAAACAAGTTATGCACATGTCAAGAAGTTGGCTTTGGCTGATGTTTAAGCTATTCAATGTTTTTGTCATTATACTTTACAGTGCATTGTGACCGTGATTTCTGATTGCAACTCCATGACCTACATATTTTCTCGTCAATTGTTGGGGGGGAAATACTCAAAGTGGATAGTTATCCTCCAAGAGTTCGATTTGGAGTTTACTACCACCAAGTCAAACAAATAATTGGTTTTTTCCGATTTGATTTGATCTCTCCCTTCTGACTCCACTCTATCTGGTTCCGAGGAACGCATTCCAGATGACACACTTTTTCTCATAAGCACTCTCAATCCTTGGTACAGTGATATCATTGTATATCTTCATATTTCCACCTTCTGATCTAAGTTGATGAATGATGCTTGTTGATGCATCCTCCATCATTCGAAACCTTATCGCATAGTCGGAGATACTCTCTATCGCATCGGAGTTGATTTTTTTTCTCCACTAGTGTTTGACTCTTGAGGAGGCTGAAAGAGTCCTCAATGACAACCACTCTAGCACCTGTGGTGGTCACATGTCTGGATATGATACTGCATAGAATATTCTTCATGCTAAATATTTCTGGCCCACCATCTTTAAAGACTGCATTTTTTTTGTTCACAAGTGTCACGATTTCCAGATTTACTAGCGCAAGATGTGTTCACCACCCACACACATCCATCCTATCATTACCGTTGGTCCCTTTGTGAAGTGGGGCATCGATTTTATGATGTGTAACCCTCACTCGACCGGGAGGCATGCTTATATTATTGTATCCATAGACTACTTCACAAAATGGGTCGAAGCAATGCCTACACTTACAGCTGACAGTAAGACAGTCGCATAGTTCCTGTTCAATCATCTCATTACTAGGTTTCGTGTCCCTCAAGCCATTTTTACCAATCATGGTTTTCATTTTCATCGTTACATGATGGTTGAGTTGACTTATAAGTTGGGTCTGCGTCATGACAGCTCAACACCATACTACCCTCAGGCCAATGGCTAGGTTGAAGTTGTGAACAAGGTTCTAGTCACTATGCTTCAATGTACGATTGTGATGCACAAGCCAAACTGGCATCTCATGTTATTTTTAGCTCTTTGGGCTTACCAAATATCAGTGAAGGATGTGACTGGATTCACTCCATTACAGTTTGTTTATGGTCAGGAAGCTCCCCTTCCGATTAAATGTGAAATCCCTTCTCTCAAGATAGTTGTTGAATTGTTTCATAATGCCTCACTAGAAGAAGAGCTTATTATATATTTAGAGAGGCTTAATGAAACTCACCGGTTTTCTTCTCTTGTCATAGAAGCATAGAAAAAGCGGGTCAAATCTCATTTGGACCAGTCGGCTTCACCTCGTTCATTTGTAGAAGGAGACCATGTCCTCCTATATGACCAAGCTCATCATAAGTTGGGGGCAAGCAAATTCCAACCCATGTGGCATTGGCCCTATATTGTTAAGCATGTTTTGTAGAATGAGGCTTATGAGCTAATTGATTATGAAGGTTATCCTTTCGATCAGCCCAGAAATGGGTTGTATCTCAGAAGATACTATGCATGAGTTTCTCGTGCATATTTCTTTTGTACATAAGTGTTTTTCATTTTTGTACATTTTTGGCTTGGTGTGCTCTGAGAGAAATTTTTTCCTGCTTATTTTGTTGTTTCTTACTATGCATATGTCTGTCACTCCTTATGTTGGTTTCGTAGACGGTGGCCCCCGTAGTACCCGAAATCTATCTTTTTCGGCCTGGGTGATTTATCATCCTAACGGTGAGTTGATAGACCTTCAAGGTATTTGTCTAGGACGAACCATGAACAATGTCATTGAATATAGTGCCTTCATTGAACTCTTAAACTAAGGCCACTTCTCTCAACGTTCGTGCATTAATTATTAACCTAGGTTCTCAACTTGTTGTTCTTCATCTTAATGAGCATTATTATGTTAGAAATCATCAAATATTAGGGATGTATTTGCGTGTTCGTTTATTAGAAAGGAATTTTGATTACATCACATATCAGCATATTCCTAAATTAATGAATGCGTTAACTGATACAATAGCCAATATTGTATTAGATAGAAATTTGCGTAATTTGTAAAACATCATCATCAAATGATAATATTTATATATGTATGTATGTATGTATATTGGGTGCTTGAATCCATGTGCATCATAAGTTCAAAAAATATGTATGTTTTGGTTACATCTTAAGACATGATGTGTCTCAAAAAATATGCACAAATAAAAGCCTTGGTGTCTAGTCGGCGTGATGCTCATGGTATAATGTCACTGCATGCATGAGCCGCCTCAATAAGCGGTGAACAAAGTTCGACACCCCCATAATGTGCCTCTAGTATGCACAAGGAACATCATCAAATCTCGCATAATCAAGGATCCTACTCGTGAGTCCCTCCAGGTTGCGTACGATATCCTCCTCCTTGCTACCCGCACCATGAGGGGCCACAGAAAAATCACGAGGAATTCTTCATGCTATTGGAGACATTTCTGCAGGTCTTTCTGGGCCAATATCTACAAATACATGTTTTAACATCAGAACATATATAATCAGAAAAATTATAGTACTCATCAAAATCAAAGTCTTACCCAATGCTCAATCCCAATCCTCTTCTGCTAGGAGTGGGAGAGCCACATCACCCGTAAATTCTATGCCAGAATAGGGCCAGTCCTCCATGAAAATCAGTTGTCGGTGGAGCCACTCAAATAATTCCAGTCTACGGGACATATGTTCACTGACACATGATCTAGGCATCAAAGCGACCCAACGGACCATCCATGGCTCTTGGGTTTGTGGTGTAGGAGTTATAACTTCTTGACGTTGGAATATTGGTAACCATTTCAAGATGAATGGTACCAAGATGGACCCATAGGAAAACTATTTCAACTTGTCATTCTTGCATTTCGCCAGTTGGCATTTCATATTGATTTTTACTGCCTCTACTCAGTTGTAAAGAGTTGGTGCCATACAATATACGGCAAGAAGTAGCCATGTTTTTTTGGATTGATGTGGAGCCTAAGATCTAGCAGCTCGCGTGATGGTGTGCAACACTACCTTTAGTGCCAAATCAGGAATGGTTTGGATATCCACCTTCCCGCTCTTGTATCTTTTCCTTGCCCCTCTAAAAACCCTCTCGATGACCATGTTCATGTTTTCCATCGTGGTCCGAGTGTGATAATCCAGTTATGAAGTAAAAATTCAAGACCTCAATCTCTATTTATTGATCGTGAATTATGAATCTTTCCTGATCAATGTCCCATACATTGATCAATACTGTAATAGCTCTGGTTGAGCTTGGAGACATGGTGCCATAAATAATTTTAGAAGCCTGTAGACCCTGAGAGCATCCATGCATCTTGCATTGCCCATGGCTTCCCCATATTCTTCTCCGAGTTCTCTCTCATTCCATTCGATCACCATTGAGCTTCCACACACCTGCAAAAAACATCAATGGGGCTATCATTAGTCAAATTGTTAACTATTGAAAGGTTTAAATTGGGCCAATTGATTGAATTTATAAGAAAAAAGTCATGGCCGTGGTTTTTGTGCCCCGGTTTGGATTCAAGGTGGGTTGGTGCGAGTCTGTGCCTGAAACCCGCGTTGACCGACGCACCCTAAATTGAACATAAACCGCCCACAAATCTGAAAAAATGGATTGTAGACAATGAAAATTACATCAAAATGCAGGCAAGGAAATGAGATCTCACCTGAAAAAGATGGATTCATGATTGGTCTCCTGGATTTCTCGTTGTGAGCTCCACAAAATCACAGTAAAAAGGATAAAAATGCTCACAAGAAGTAAAAAGTGAAAAGTAATTATTTTTTACTATTTTTTTCATTTTATAAACTTTTCAGAACCTTGATTAGGTTTTTGAGCATATTTTTTTATTATTTTTCTATTTTTTTTCTTGAAATATGGGTTCTACGTGCATTTCTTGTGCAACAACAAGTGCTCAATGTGATAGCGATGAAGTGATGAGTTCTATTTTATTACTTTTACAGACTCGGTAAAAACACAAAAAAAACACCCCCTAGTGTTACCAAGAAATTTGTCACTGTCCTTATACTCCCCATTTCTTGATCCTGGAGGACCCATACAGTGACCCTTGTTTACTTTCCAAGCATGGAATACATACCCCTGAACCACACTTTGTCTACCAAATTATCTCCCTTTACAACTTTTCTCAAAGATTCCTATAAAAACCTGGTTTCTAAGGTTGACGCTTTCTCTCAGTGCCTGAACCATGTTGATAGCAGAGATTTACACTAAGGCCCACAATAATGAGTGCTCTGTCTTAATGTTGGACTTGAGTCGATCCTCTTTTGGAAAATTTTTAAAATAGAACGAAGCTTCCATGACCAGAAGCTTCGTGAGGCAACGAGCTGAAAGTTTGTTTTGAGGATATGGTTGAGGAATTCCCCTTTGGGCTTCTTATTCCCAAGAAATAGGAACTACTCCAAAAGATAATCTCTTTTCCCATTATTTGAGGGCCCATAACCTCCTCCTCCATTTTTATATAAGGATACCTCCTTCAGCTCTATAGCCTTAGTGATGATAGAAAGGAGAAGCAATTATAGCTTCAGAAGAATAGTGTGCAGTGTGATTGTTTTTGTGTATTGGGAACATAGTGAGATCTTGGACCTTTATGTATGGGGGTGTTACAAACATGCATGGATACAAACTTGCCGAAGGAGAGCCTCAACATCAAGACTTGGTTGTAAAATCCCCTTGTCTATATCATAATAAAATGCCACTGATGTTTATCTTCCACTCTTGTTTACATTCATAATGAGATTTCTAGAATTCCTTGATCAGTTAGATAGATTGTAATTGTTTTATGTTTGTCCTGATTTTATGCTTTTTCATGGTGTCTTGACTGTCTGTACAGGTAATCAAATGTTGGCAGTAGTGTGTATCGAGATTAAGAAGAGCGACAGATCAAGAATCTTCGATGGAAGGTGACAACATAGCATCAGAACAAGTTAGGCCATCCTCTTTGCTCTGAATTTCATTTAAAATATAGGAAGGTAGATGTTAGTATGTTCCCTTAGTTGCTAGACCCACCCTAGGGCTAGAGGGATCGCCTCTGTCCGCAGAGGGGATTTACCTAGACAACAATTTGGTGACTCCGCTGGGGATTTTCCTATGAGTTTGTCACTCTTTTAGGACTTCATCATTCGATGAGTTTAGTCGAACAACCATTTCCCTGTTTGTTCTTATATTTTTCATCAATTACGATCTTTTAGTTTTTTCTTGAAGTGGTGAGTCTAGTCTTTGTTAGGAGAAATTATTTGTTTTTCCATTTTCAGGAATTAGTGCTTTTATTTGTCTGACAGTCACGTCGATTGGTACTATTTTCTAGTTAGCACACTGTGCTAATGGGCTGTTGGCACTAGTTTCAGCCACTAAAGTTGTGCCAATTCCAGGGTGTGTGAAAAATTAAGGTTTTTCCCTAAGTCCTTCACCAGTGCGTCTTGCCCTTCCGATCATTTTCTCTGTATGATTTACATATTCTCCCCTTCACTCAAGTGGGTTTGATTGACCTATTGGTTTTGTTTTTTGGTCATTTTTACTATTCGGATGTGCATCCTTACATCCTATTTTTTTCAAGGACCGTGCATTAATTTCCTGGTTGCATGCTTTTGGGGACACTGCCCTGCTGATTGAGTTAGTTTCCTTGCTTGGTGAGCCATCTCTAGTTGATTTCCTTTTTCTTTCTCATTGATTGAGTGTTCAAGTCTCAAGTGCCTTTCGAGTTCATTTGGTCTGCTTGTTCGCTTCTGAGCATAGATTACATTGCTCATTGTTCATCTAAAAAGTATTCTTTCTATTATTTCTTCATGTGAAGGGGAATGAATGGCTTGTTTTGAGTCCACACTTTGGAATTCCTCTTTTGCTTGGACTCATAGTCTTGTAGCCTTTTGAAGAATTTTGTTACAAAGTGTTTAAAACAACGATTTCATTCTTAGTGTTTGCTTGCATCCATTTTGCATTCATCTTTCCATTAAGGAAATTTGCGTTCATTTAGTTTTCGTCTCAAAGTTTTCTTTTTGTTAAAATGCATTAGATCACATTGCATTGAAAAGTATTTTTTGAGATCCATCATTGAACTTAGGTTACATTGTTTAATGACTGAAAACAAAAAATTGCATTGAGTGCATTCTCTTTCTTTAAAATATTGCATTAAGTATATTCTCAGTTCATTGAAAAATGCATTGAGTTCATTCTTGTTCATTCAAAAGAAAAAGGAAATTTTGCATAGATTACAATTACATAGTTTTCAAAAAAGAGGATTTTGCATGGATTGGAGACTGCCTTCTCATACGTCAAGTCCTTGGCCATTTCTCTTTCATTTTGATCACCAAGGTGTATATTGCAGTTCACGAAAACTTGGTACACCTTGTTGCTTAGGTTTCCTAAGTAGTCATTTTGGTCTTTTCGTGACTCTCTAAAATTGAAAATATCATTGAGCACTTGTCCTTTCATGCTCGTTCAATATGAAAGTGACTATAGTCATCTTTTGTCTATTTCTCGACTCTTAAAATATGAAATGGCAGAGTTTTTTTTCAATGTCTTAAAAAATTAACTTCCCATGAAATATTCCTGGTTAAAGTTATCTTCCTTAGTATTTTTTTTTAAGGTTGTTTCCAATGGCAACTTTTCTAAAGTTTACCAACCAAAGAGTCCCCTCCGAAGGGAATCCTGGTCCTCTTCCTGCTTTTGGAAATTTTGGTGCTCCTTATATGGAAACATGGTCCCTTCTTGGGTTAATTGTTGGTTTGCATGTATGGTTATTTTCGACCTCGGTGGTCCCGGGTGGTTTGAAATTTGTTCAACCATCTCTTTCCCCTTAACAACGTTGTGTTGAGTCTAAGGTGGAACTCCCCCCTTTTTCACCTATTCCTTCATCCTCCTCTTCTACTTCGCCTAGTGAAAGTCTGGATTCTAGTAACCTGGTGGCTAAGAAGAAGAAGAAGAAGAAGAAGAACATGAAAAAGAAGAAGACAGATAAAAGAAAGGTTAACTCTATGGATATTGCACCTCAGACACGTTTCCTTGATCAACCATCCAACCTTCCACGGAAATTCAAATTCCCGTCCATGTTGTGAAAAGGTGACCACTTTCTTCAAGACTGCCCTGGCATTCCCAAGGTGCTCGAAGCATGGTCCGACGACCGTCCGTTGTTGCCTTTGGCTTCTGGAAGTCATATTGGTGGCACATCTTCGACTAGCAATGATAAGACTCATAAGAAATAGGGTAATATTATGAATCCCTATAATTTATCTAAAGGGAATCATCCCATTCACCTTTGTCCGTACATGGATGAAGCCACGATAGTATTGGAAAACCCTACTGTTTCTGCGTCCTACATTCTGGTTGGTTACCAGAAGCATTCTTTGAGTCCTCTCCTAGTTGATCCAACGATTGATCAAGATTCAACCTTGGTTGATCTCGTTCCCTCAGAAACTCAAATTCATGAATCCATTCCTAGCCAACCATTGGTCATGGAATTGATCAATCTAATCCTGCAAATGATTCATTAGATCTTCTATGTCAAGAGTGGCTCACCTACCCCTCACATTTTTATTGTCTCTTCAGATTCCTCGGACTCGAAGAAATATTCTCCCATCCCTGTCGTTCAAGAAGCTGCTCCTCTTGCTCCCATGATTGAGGTCCTAGAGGATTCTCCTCTTTCTCCTATAACACTAGGGGATGACCATCTCATTTCTATGGCACCCCGTCCGAGTAGTTTGGTCGCTTCTTTTGATTGGAGTAGATTTGCGGGATACTTTCTTCCTTCTTATGTGAATTTGGAGATAACAGTAGAGGCCTTCGATATGGTTGTACCTAGCATGATAATAGATGAAGGTGCATCTGTTAGTTTTATGTCTTCAAATACTTGGAAAGATTTTGGTTCTCCACCATTTGTGCCTGTTACGCAGAATCTGTTGGCATTTAACAGAGGAAACAGACAATCATTAAGGATCCTTCTGAAGTTTCCTATTACTTTGGGAGGTAAAAATGTCTATATAGATGTGATGGTTGTTCCAGGCCTCTTGGATTTGAATTTAATCTTGGGGCACGATTATGCTTATGCCATGGGTGCACTTGTCTCTTCCATCTTTCGTGTGATCTGTTTTCCACACAAAGGTCAGATCGTGACCATTGATCAAATTTCATTCTTTGGTCCTGATGTGGTAGCTGGCACACCATCGCCTCTTCTAGATATTTATCCACTGGTTGTATCTTCCCTACCACAAGTTAATTATGTGGCCACCTGTTCAGTACCCTCATCCAATGATTGTGTCGTCACGTGCCATCTACTTGGGGCATTCGATCAAGATTTCCAAGATGTTTTTCTCCCATCAAATGCGAACCTCTTGGAAGCCATGACCTCGTATTTGTCATGATGAAAGGTCTTTTGGAGCATAGTTTGTTTTCTTGTGTCAAGCTCCTTAAAAAATGAAACAAGGTTGTCGGAGCATGGTTCGTTTTCTTGTGTCAAGCTCCTTAAAAAATGAAACAAGGTCTTTCAGAGCACAGTTCATTTTCTTGTGTCAAGCTCCTTAAAAAATGAAGCAAGATTGTTGAAGCACAACTCATTTTCTTGTGTCAAGCTCCTTAGAAAATGAAACAAGGTCATTGGAGCATAGTTCCTTTCCTTGTGTCAAGCTCCCTAAAAAATGAAACAAGATGTCATGAGTATAATTCGTCTTCTATGTCAACCTCGTTAAAAAATGAATTAGTTCATGAGGATAGTTCTTTTAATGTGTCAACCTCATTAAAACAATGAAATATGTTCCCGTTCAATTCGAGTCTTTCCCTGATCTCGTAATTGAACCTTCATTCCATCCACCTTTCAGTAACTATAAGTCTACTCAGGCGATGGACTAAATCTTGGGGGGTATATACCTCGAATTGAGTCACCATGCTGGGGCCACGCTTACTTTTTCTAAGCATAGTTTATATTTTTTTCAATCTTGCATAAAAATGAAACCAAATTCAAACAGAGTTTCCTGATTTCAAGCCTGTGTAAAAATGAAACCATTATTATTTTACCTCTTGTGATTGTAATTTTATTAGCCTATTTTGGCAGATGAACCTTCCTCATTCCATCATCCCCATTTGCTTGGCCAATCATATACCTTCACTTGGTGATTTAACCCATTCCTAAGGAACCACTACAATGAGTGCTCTTTTTAGCTAGCCTCTTAACCTTTACTTGTTCTGAGTAGTTCCACGATCATCGGAACCAGTTGCTACCCATAATACCACTCATTCCTTCAGGAGGAGTCAACTTTCAGCTCTTTTTTGACTCTCGAAAATTGAAAATATTTTCGAGACTCTGGTCATTTTGAACTCGTTAAACTACTGCGAAATGATATCTACCCAATATATGTTTACTCCTTTTTCGGGCTGGAATAGATTATTTACTAAAAAGGAATACTTAGCCTATCACGACTAAGAGGTTCTCTCAAATATAGTTTTCTACCTTTTCGGATCTGTGAGACTATCAACGAAAATGGATTGCTAGAGTTTTCTTTTATGCTTCTTTTCAAATATTCTAAACATGAAAAGATGTTGAGTTCTTCCTTTGTTAGGCTCGTTAAATTTACATGACATCAAAAACTGTCACCATGATGTTACTGAGTTCCTCCTTCCTAGCGCTTGTAAAATTTACTAGGATGGATTTGTCTGAAGGACAAAATTATATGACAAAGATATGTTATCCTCTTCAAGCTTGTGTAAAACTAAAGAGGTACTCACCATAAATGGTGGGGTGAAAATGGAATTTGTTCATCAGTTGTGTCGGTAGTATGTCACTCTTGAACATGACACTTATCAAGAGTTTGTGTTGGGTTGGGATATCTTCACTCTGTCACTTTACATCCATGGGTTTGGAAAATCCGTTTGCCTCTCATTCGATTACCAATCTTGTCAACAAGACCTCTGGTCCTATTTGAGTCAAATTATGCAAAATTTCGGAGTCGTGTCGCTGATATATTCAAGAGAAAATCCTTCTGTAGTTTGTACATTCCTTGATCCTCTATTTCAATCTTGATTAACACTCATACCAAATTATATGTTTAGTGTCGATGATGTGGGATTCATTATGACCCTCCTTCGACGGATCACTTCCTATCGACTTCGACTCGTTATCCAGGAAGTTGATCTATAGACTCCTTTCTAGTACCTTAGAGCTTGCATGCCCTGATGGCAAGTTCTTTGCATTCGATGATAGCTTCACATAATTGGCCTTTGATTGGGTGATTTCACGGGTGTTCAACTTCAGATCACTGTTCACATTTCATGGATTTTACTAGTGGTACCTTGAGAGCCATTGCCATTATTGGTGGTTTCTGTCACGCCTATTAACAGTTTAAGTCATTTGCTGGTAATCAGGAAATTTTCCTACATGTTTGACTTTAGCTCATTCACTAGCATGCTTGAAATTGTACTTTATCGGGTCGTGACAAAGCACAAGACCCTGGATTTTATTCTCTACAGTCCAGGTTGTGAGGCGTGATGATTTGTCCATGATTGGATACATGTTTATTTTATATGGATGGCTACGACCATACCAGGAGTCTATATGAGATCCTTCTCAGATGGATGGATGCAACCATACCATGGTCTCTTTTATGGATGGTTGCATCCATACCTTGATTCATGTACTCTCATAAGAGATTTTAGTTATGTATACGTATTTATGCTTGATTTGCAGATCTCTCAACAGTAGCATCTGATTCCTTGCATGTACTTGTAAATCATTTCACCCCTCACTTATGTTCGGACTTCATACTTTAGGGGGCATCTATTACATAGAAATCTATCACTGTCCTTGTACTCCCCATTCCTTGCTCCTAGAGGACCCATACAGTGACCATTTTGTACTTTCCAAGCATGGAATACATATCCCTGAACCACACTTTGTCTGCCAAATTATCTCCCTTTACAACTTTTCTAAAAGATTCCTATAAAAACCTAGTTTTCAAGGTTAGCGCTTTCTCTCAGTGTCTAACCAGCGCCAATAGTAGAGATTTACACATAGGCCCACGCCGATCCTCTTTTGGAAATTTTTAAAATAGAATGAAGCTTTCATGAAAAGAAGCTTCACGAGGCGGCGAGCTGGAAGTTTGTTTTTAGGATATGGCCGAGGAATTCCCCTTTGGGCTTCTTATTCCCAAGAAATAGGAAATACTCCAAAAGATAAGCGCTTTTCACATTATTTGAGGGCCGATGACCTCCTCCTCCATTTTTATATAAGGAGATCTCCTTCATCTCTACAGCCTTAGTGATGATAGAAAGGAGAAGCAATTATAGGTTCGGGAGGATAGTGCAGAGTGTGATTGTTTTTGTGTGTTGGGAACATAGTGAGACCTTGGACCCTTGTGTATGAGGGTGTTACAAACATGCTTGGATACAGACCTACCAAAGGATAGCCTGAACATCAAGGCTTGTTTGTAAACTCCCCTTTTATTTATCATAATAAAATGCAACTGATGTTTATCTTCCACTCTTGTTTACATTCATAATGAGATTTCTATCATTCCTTGATTAGTTAGATAGATTGTAATTTTTTTATGTTTTTCATGATTTTACGCTTGTCGTGGTGTCTTGATTGTATGTACAGGTAATCGAATGTTGGCAGCAGTGGGTATTGAGCTTGAGAAGAGTGACAGATCAAGAAGCTTTGATGAAAGATGACAACATAGCATTAGAACAGGGTAGGCCATCTTCTTTGCTTTGAATTTCATTTACAATCTAGGAAGGTAGATGTTAGTTTGTTCCCGTAGTTGCTAGACCCACCCTAGGGCTAGAGGGATCGCCTCTGTCCGCAGAGGGGATTTACCTAGAAAACACCTAGAGTCATCTTTCAGCTTCTTTTTTACTCTCAAAAATTGAAAAGATCGCTGAGACTCTTGTCATTTTGAACTCGTTAAAGGTTGCGAAATGAAATCTACCTAGTATAATTTTACCCCTTTTTTGGCCTGGGATAGATTATTTACGAAAAATAAATACCTTAGCCTATCACAACTAAGAGTTTCTCTCAGAGACAGTTTTATGCCTTTTCGGATATGTGAGACTACCTAAAGAAAGGGACCTACTGGAGTTTTATTTTTCGCTTGTTTTCAAACTCTCTAAACATGAAAATATGCCGAGTTATTCCTTTGTTAGACTCGTTAAAACTTACATGGCATCGGAAATCGTCACCATGACATAACCGATTTCATCCTTCCTAGGGCTCGTAAAATGTACTATGATGGATTTTTCCAAAGGAAAAACTTATATGACAAGCATATGTTATCCCCTTCAATCTTGATTCCAAAAATAATTGGGGTAATAGCCAGCAATGGTGGGGAAAATGGAACCAATTCTCAGTCTTGTCGGTAGTATGTCGCTCTTGATCATGACACTTGTCTGCAATTAGTGTCGGGTTGGGGACATCCCATTTCGTGATTTTTTCCTCCATGGGTTTGGGTAATCTATTTTGACGTCTCATATTCTCTTTTCCACATCATCATGACCTCAGATCCCTTGATGTCAAATGCTGCCAAATTCTGGAGTCGTGTCACCAATATGTTCAAGAGAAGTTTCATTCTACAGTTTTCAACCTCTGATCCTCTGTTTAGTCCTGATTCACCATCATCTTTTTCCTCTGGCTCATGTAGATGATGTGGGAAATATTATCACGCTCCTTCGACCAGGTGACTTCCTGTCGACTTCAGCTCATTATCTAGGAAGCTGATCTAGAGACTCCCTTCCGATACCTTGGATCTTGCATGCCTTAATGGCAAGTTATTCACATTTTATTACAGGTCCTCATTATTGGCCTTCAATCGAGTGATTCTATGGGTATTAAACACCAGCTCATTGTTCACATTTCACTGATTGTGCTAGTTATACCTTGCGAGCCATTGTCATTATTGGTGGTTTCTCTCGTGGTTGTTAACAACTTTCATCTTTGGATGGTACTGAGGTGAATTTCTTGCATGTTCAACTTCAACTCACTCCTTTGCATTCTTGAATTTGTACTTGTTCGAGTCAAGATGGAGCGCAAGACCTGGGGATTTGTCTAATAAAATATAGGCTACGAGACAATTTAATTCATCATGACTATATGCATGAATCTTCGGATTGGATGGCTACAACCATACCTGAGTCTATTTATTTATCATTCTTTGTGGATGGCTACGTACATACCTCAGATCTTGTTTTTATTTGTACTCTATTATGGATGGTTGTGCCCATGCCACATATTCATGTATCAAAGATATTAGTTGTACTTGTACTTGCAGGTCTTCTGACAACGGTGTTTAGTTTAAGCATGTCCTCATAAAGCATTCCACTCCTCCCTCTCTCTCGGACCTCATGCTTTAGGGGGGCATCGGTTACAGACTATTTTTTTAACGTCCCTGCAATCCCCATCTTGAACATTGGAGGACCATTTCAGTGATTTCTGTGTATTGTCATACCTTTCAAAGAGTGTCATTGTATCCCTTGGCATGTGAAGGAAATTTCTTCTATTGATCATTTCTGAAGCAGGCTCTCAAAAACACATGATTTTGGGTAGGCGCTGGTAGGTGGTTATGGCCTCGCGCCCATGGAGAAATTGACATTGGGCCTCACACCCATTGGCACTTTGTCTCAGTGGACTACCCACACTGACCTATTTTTAGAAAGTTTTTAAAATAGAAATGAAGTTTCCATGCCCAACCACTTTGTGAGTGGAGTCATCATGGTTTGTTCGACGAAATAACATCGAAGTCCTTCCTTTGGCTTCTTGTTTCCTATAATTGAGCAACTCCTAAAAGGATAAGGCCTCACTTCCACTTAATGAAGGATCCCAAACCACCTCCTCCTCTCCTATAAATACATCCTTCTCGCATAGTTTTAGCTAGATGAACAGTCTTTACTATAGCTAGTTTGAAGAATAAGGCAGAGAGGAATCCATTGTCGAGAGAGAGTCTAGGTCCATTACCTCATTAAGTTCGATTTCTGATTAATGCTTGAGACACGTTTGACTGAACCCATCAAAGGAGGTTGCAACATCAAGGATCTAAGGTTGTAAACTTATTTTCTCTATCGTTAATGCAATACTTGTTTTTTGGTTCCAATTTTTTGTTCGATAATATGAAAAATGTTTGATTCTCCTTGACCAACAAATATCTATGAATGAATATATTTTTTTCTATGCTGTCACTTTTCACTTGATCCTTGTGTGGATACACGAATATTGCCACTGAAAGACCGCGACTTGTGAAGACAAATATCAATGGATCATTGCTGCAAATGATAACAAAAGCAATGGACTAAGGTAGGCCATCTATCCTAACTCGTTTTCATTTATAAGCTAGGAGTCTAAAAGTAGATCTTGTTCCCTTGTTGCTAAACCCACTCCAAGGCTAGAGGGATCGCCTCTATCCATAGAGAAGATTTACCTGCAGAACAATAATTGAAAAAAACACATGGTCATTAAAAATTACGCATTTATAAGTAAAACACACACACACACATCAAACATATGTTACAATGTCGATCAATAAATTTTGAAGGAGAGCATCTCAACACTAATTCATCTTTGAGAGATGAATCTTGAATTAGAGTTTCCCCGTATAATACTAATTCATTTATTAATTCATATTTGACAGATGAATATTGAATTGCCATTGCCCCATGCAATAGATCACCATACATATTATTAACATTTTCATAATGTCCTATACTAAAAATTTGAAATTGTATAACAATATTGTTTGCCTTTTCATACAGTTGCTTTAACCTCTCCTTCTTAACTCTCTCATCTGGTTGCACACAAGTTCAGAATTGGTGAAAACTACAATTCCATTTGGTCCATACTCCCTAGCTCTTCCTTAGCCTTCTATCAATGCAATATAATATGACTCGTTGTTTGTTGTTTTTCCCAGTATATTCATTTTCCTTTCGAGGACCTTGTTAGCCGCAGTATTGAAAAGCACATATGTAATCATCGCTTTCCCTATATTGGGATAGAAAAAAACATCTATGCATAGTGTCCATTTTTCAAACATATATAGTGGGTTTTTTTATCCCTGAAAAAAAATAAATTCAAAATAATATATTAAATTAACATGTATTTCAAACTCATGCGAAAAATGACATGTACATGGTTTTCCTTAAATTTATGGGTGAAAGTACATGTACATTGTTCTCCAAAACACTAGCAGATTCCTTAAAGTTTATGGGAGAAATGGCATGTACATGGTTTCCAGAAACACTAGCATTTTCCTTATTGCAAATGCCTTAAACTAACACTAGAAATTGCCTTAAAGTTGATAAAGGAATTGCACATGTACATGGTTTGCCTTAAAGTATTCCCTATGGGAGAAAGGAGAAATGACATGTACATTATTTGCCTTAATGTTTGCCTTGATTTTATGGGAGAAAGCCTTGAGTTTGTGCGAGAAATGACATGTACATAGTTTGTACTAAAGTTTTCCTTAACGTTTATGGGAAAAAACACATCTAGAAATGACATGCCTTAAAGTTTTCCTTGCCTAAAGTTTAAGGGAGAAATGACATGTACATGGTTTGCCTTAAATTTTTCCTTATAGTTTACGGGAGAAATTGTTACACGATTTTTTGGTCATCTAAATTGTTACTATTACATGGACCAAAGTACACTGTGTAAGAACAATTTTTCCCTAAGTAAAATTGCTTTCACTATGAAAATAAACTCAGTAATTCATAATTTATTAAGTTGTTTATGGTCTAAATAGGAAACCCCATGAGAAGATATTGAATAAATCCATATTTGTTTGATTTTCCTCAATAAATAATTAGTTAAAGAATATTTTAATTAACATTCCTGGTCATATTTAACCCAAAACAAGAAAATTAATTAGATAAATCATTATTTATCTTATTATTTTCTAGGAATAATTATTTAAACTTGATTTAAATAATATTCCTTGTTAAATTTGACTAAATCAGTTATAAATAATTGAATAAATCACTATTTATTTAATTATTACTCAACCACATCCTTAAAATAATAAAGAAATCATTTATTTATTATTTATTTATAAGTAAATGGATTTGACCAAATTCAAATTCTTTTTCCCTCCAACAAATATAATAAAATATTCAATAAAAGTTGGATCTAGATTTGGTTAATGATATTTTAATTATGCACCAATATCTAGAATAACTCAATATTTTGCTCTAAAAAGAAGGTTTTCTCCATTCACTCACTACCTTTTTTTGCCTAAAGATCACTCTGGATCTATACTTTTGGTCTGACTTTGATCCTCCATCATTGTCATATTTTGCTAACATTTTTCTTGTGAGCTCCCTTTGAGTTCCATTTTTTGTCTGGATTTTCTGCACCATCAAGAGATAGAAATCTTAGATCTGAAGTGTTGAGGAAATACAAGAACCCATCCCATTGAGGGGGACTAGTAACATCTTTCTATGTTCCCTTCGCAAGCATGAAAAATAAAAGAGTTCTTTAAAAATATTCTTGTCTTGTCTATTAGATGCATGGAGCAACTCTTGTTTTTATTTACTGATTAATGTCTTTTACTACATAGATCTAGACTTTGTAGCATTTATCTTGGTCAACTAACTATAGATATAAATAAATTGATAGCCATATTTGATGTTAGGGTTGTTTCTTATGTACAGCTAAAGTGATATTTTTCCGTACACTTGCGATTAGAATTCATCCTAAAAACTAGCGACTCCATAAGGGTTTACTATTACGACCTCTATCATTTTTCATATCCCTACATGAGCAGCTACTTCAAACCTTAGTATTTTTCTTTAGCTTCTTGTTTCTCTTTTCTTGATGTTGTTTTTGACTTATAAAACCCCAAAACAGTAAAAATTCTAACTTCGGTGTGTTTTCGGACCTATTTCACAGGTGACAGGTATCAGCCACAACTGAGACAAATTTTTTTTCTAAAACTTTCTCCCAACAGTGCGGGAAGTGTAGGTCACACTTTTTAGGCCAAAACATGCGATCTAGACCTTCAAGACGCAGAAAATAACCCCAAAGCTACGACCTATGCAGAAACCAGGTCAGAAACTGCGACCTGTACTTTTTGTGGGACTTTTTCTGAGGATTTTCTGGGTTTGTTTTGGCCTCTTTTCAGGGTTGTCTAACCTTCATCTCCACCCATTTTGGACCTGTAATTTCTCTGTTTTACTAATTTAAGTGGGAACCTAGCCCCCTAGGGCTTCAATACGCTTCCTCTCTAGGAGGAGTTTAGCTAAAGCATGTCGTCTGAAATTTCAGTGTGTTCAACCATTTTTCAGATCTGATCCTATACCTTTAGATCCATTTCAGATTGGTTATTCATCCATCCAAAGCACCTCTTTTCATTTTTGTTGGTCCTCCTCTACGGTCCCCTCTGTTTCCCTTCAGGTTGTAGCCTTTCGCCACCTCATTTGCATCACTTTTCCCTTTGGTTTTTTTATGTTTTCTGCACCTATTTCTAGCAGATCTTACCTTTAGAACATTCTCCCTCCCGAATTTAGATCCATTGGCTATTTTGGTGTGTTTTGACTAGATTTTTTCCCACCCACAGTCTAGTTGTTGAGAAGCCCGCCTCCTTGGGTTTAGATTTATGCATATTTAGCTGTTTATTTTCTGTTATATTCAGTTTACTTTACTGTTATTTGCATATTTATTTACACTTATACAAAAACCTTTTTCTATTTTCTCTACAAACTTCTGGGATTAAAAATTAAAATTAGCACACTTAACAAACACACCCTAGGTGAAGAAGCGCCTAGTTAACACCGCCAGGCAAAGACTATAACATTGTAATCAATTGATCCTGCACCTCTTTGCCCTTGTTTCAACATTGTAACCCTTTGATCCTACACCTCCTTTCCCTTGTTGTTATATCTCCATTTTGTGATCCGTGTTTGTTATTTCATCATTGTGCCCCCAAGGCCCTTGTCCTAGAGACTTCTTGGCCTTCATCCCCAGTTTCTATTAGGAAGAATTACTCCTCCACATAGGATTCAAGTTAGTCCTCCTCTGAGTCCCCATCCCGAATATGCTTCTTGTTCATTGGGTTCCTCTTCTAGTTCCATCCCCAGTTCTCTCCCTATCACCTTCACCATGTCTGGTTTAGGACCTAACACTGGTGGTAGCCCCAACCTTAATTCTGGGAATACTAGTGGGACCGCAACAGGAACTATCTTGTCTACTCCCTTGCCCCCTTATATGGTAGGCCTCAGTCTTCCCGATTTTAAGCAGTTGATCATTTACCCCATACACGATGATGTTGGTTGGCCTGCTATGCTAACCAGGCTCCCTTCTGACATCCCTAGGTTTGAACGTATTGCTGGAGAAGATCCTACAAACCATGTTCGACCTTTCCACATGTGGTGTTTGTCTAACTCCATCATCGATGACTCTATCCATCTTTGGTTGTTCCAACGTACGCTTACCGGAGAATCTTCTAAGTGGTATGTTGACCAAGCCTCCTCCTTTCATACTAATTTTTTGACTCTTGCTTGGTATTTTCTATCTTATTTCTAGCTTCCCCTTTGTTATGACACTGGTACTGAACTTTTGACCTCTTTTCGTAAATCATTTGCGACCTACCTATCCGATCATGTCTAGGAATGGAGGAGAAGAAAGAGCCTATATCATGCCCCTACCTTTGAACATTGTGTTTAAATGGACTAGTTCCTTAGATCCCTATTGTCTACTATTGGAAAAGATGTCATATCTAATTTCCCTCAGACTGAAGAAGTTGCTCTCCAGATTGCATTAAAATATGACCTAGTCTATGCACATTCTGGTTATTTTTATACTGTCTTAACTGATCTCCCTAGACCCGGTGGTGCCAACACACAGTGGGCATCCCATGCCACTAATGGTATCGCTGGAGACCTTTCTAATTCATACACTCATCCTCCAATGGGTTATGGTTACCCTTAGGGAGGGGCTAGATCCTACAACACCTTTCCCCCTCCCGGTAGTATGTATCTAGGATGCGACATACCTCCTCCTTTTTCCCAACCTATTTACCGCAATGTTTCACAACCTCCTTATTATCTATATCTGCAACCTAGTGCTCCAGATCCTCTAGCATTAGCACCCCTGCCTCCCTTTCCTTCTCAACCCCCGCAATCCCCCTAGGGGTAGGTGTATGCACAATAGTGTGTGACTAATCTTCCTACTTCCAAAAAGAAGAGGAAAGGAACCCAAAATCAATCTTTCCCTGGTAATCCAGGACCTAATACCCAAGGGAATGCACCTAACACTACTAACCAGCAACAGGGCACTCATCCCAAGCAGGACAGGCTTGTTCACATGAATAAGCCTTGTTCATGTTGCGATGTCTATGGTAATTACACCCATAATTGTCCTCTTTTACCACAAATGCATCTGATGTGGGAGACTTAAGCAGAATGGCAAGGACAACAAGCCTCACCTTTGGTTCCCCCTAATGCTACACCTATCCAGCCGACCGTGTTTACCAATCCTTTCCCTTAGCAAGGACTCGTGGCTACCCAACCACCTGATGGTCAGGTGGCCACTCAACCGCCTCCATCTAGTTCCTCTGATTATGATATTCTCATAATGAACTCTGACTAATCCATTACCATCGACCTCAACCTTCAGACTTGGTCTTGTCAGTACAACAAGCCTCCTACTACGTCTACCCCTGAGCCCCCTTCTTTAGGTTCTACGGAGCCTCTTTTAGAAATCAATGGTCCTTTAGAGATCCCTCAACCTAAGGTGGAGGTTCATACCAAGATCCCTAAGGGACCATTACACCGAAATGATGCTTCTGGAGAAGCTTCCCATTCGTATAGTATAGTAGATGATTTGGCACAATTTCTTGCTACCATCTCAACGCTGGAACTCCTCCATTTGTGCCCTTCACAACAAAAATCTCTACTAACTGCCATGGGAATTGTAGATACTTTAGATGATTGTTTGATCATCTTTGATGTTGACCTATCAGAACATCCCCTCCTTGTTGCTTTCGTCACCTTCCAAATCCCCGTCAAGGTCCAAAATTCCAACATCTCCCATTGTATCATTGATGAGGGGGCCTCCACCTATGTGATGCCCACTTTAGTTTGGAAGAAACTTGGATCACCTGAGTTGGCCATGGCATGGGATGGCCACTCTTCCCAGCCCATTGGCCTGTTCCACAATTTTCCTATTACTCTTGTGGGCAAGATTGTTTGCATTGACATAGAAGTCATTGATGCCCCCTTAGATTACAACATTCTATTGGGTCGTAGCTACACTTATGCGATGTTTTTCATCCCATATGCGGTTCACCATGAGATTTCCTTTCCTAATAATGGAAATATAGTCACCATCAACTAGTTGACATATTATGAACCGAAGTCTCAGACCTCCCCTGAGTCTATCATCTCTTCAGTGGCCAATAAGAAAATTGTCGAACCTTTGACAAGTGCCTCACCTCGAGTCTACAAAGACTCTGCTTTTCTTAGTTATTTCCTTGGTCTTCCTCCTCCTATCTTTGATCCCAGTTCGTAGAATGTTTTCATGATGCAATCGTCTCAGGCTTCCATCAAGCGAGCCACTTCGACTAATCAGCAACCCCGCCCTCTACAACTTGCTCCTAGCACTTTGACCCAGCCTTCAGGATCCCCTCCTCAAGGCCCCTCATCTACAGCTGGTATCCATGAGCCTCTCTACCCTCCTGACATAGTTCCTCCTAGCCTTAACCATCTCAGAGTTGTCCCGCCAGGCCCTTACCCCTCTGGTCAGATACCGTTCTTAGCTCCCCCTCCTAGAGTGTTCTCAGTACCTATTATGGCTACCTTATCCCTTCCTAACTTGGCCCTGGGGATCCTCGTCTAGTAAATTGATCCCCCAGCCGCTACCCCGCCTGGTCAGCCCAAACCTATCTTGCTTTGACCCCGATTCAACCGGTCCCCATGACCCCTCCCTCTGCTACCATGCCTCGGCCACCTCAACGAGAACCTCTTCCTATTGCAACAGCTTTGGGTGAAGGGGGAAAAGCTCGCAAGAAGGCATCTAAAGACAAGGATGCCCTGACCAACCTGCTACTCCTCAGCCTCCAAAGCGTACCCCCCCCCCCCCCCACACATGTGCTTTGTGTGGTGTTATTAGTCATTCCACCCATGATTTTCCTGAAATGCCTCATATCAAGCCCATGGTTAATGATTCGTTCCCTGAGTCTACGGTCCCTAAAGCCTCTGTTTCTTCCTCAACCACAGCCAAGAACCCTGAGACTATTCACACCAACCAACCTTATGCTTTGTGTGATCACCATGGCCATTATACCCACCGTTGTCCCCGCCTCCTACATTATCGCACGTCTTTGGAGGTAGTTCGGGAGTATGAGCTTGAACAAAACTAGTCCACCTCTCCTATCGTTGTGCAGTATGCTTCGGGCCAGCTTGAGGATTTAACCACTCCCATTGAAATTCCCCCTCCTTATGTTGAGATGACGGAGCCTGTGGTGACCATCCTCTACCTATAATCATTCATGAGATCCATGGTGGAAGCTCCCTCTGAGACTTCCCCTTCCATTTCACTTGACCTCCCTTCAGTGATTGCCCTAGGCTCAACAACAGTGGATCCCTTATCTTCTTGTTTTTACATCACCCCCTGTGACGATGTGCATGTGAACCTTACTTCTCATGATGATGAGTTAGGTAACTTCTCCACGTCATGTGGTCTCCCTTCCTTTAGTCATCCCATCTTCTACTATGATGATGACATCATGGAATATTTTTCCACCCCTGACTTCATCATTTCCACCCATAAGCAGAATGGAACCATCCGTGTCTATGGTGACTTTCGTCACCTGAGCATAAGCTACCCCCAAGGTATCTCCCACACACCACCTACTCGTCGGTGTGCAGGTGGTAGAAATCCTACCCAGAGCACTCCCTATAGTAGTGTTTGTTCGATTTCTACCTTGTGCTCAGGTTCCCATCATTGTTAATCATCCTCTCATTTTTTGTCTTGTAGCACCTTTCAGATGGATCCCCCATCCACACCTTATATCGGTTATGTCGATGGTGCAATTCGGTACTCTTGGAATCTAGCCTCGATAGGTTGGGCCATTTTTACCCCCTTGCACTTGTTTTTTCCCTGGAATGGTGTATGCATTGGTATTGCACCAATAACTAGGCCGAATACAATGCAGTGTGAGGTTTATTAGCCGATGCCCTTTCCCATCGCATCTTCCACCTTCATGTTCATTTAAATTCCCTTCTCCTTGTCATGAAATTGAATGGTGTCTATCACGTGCATAATCCTATCCTTTTTAGAAGATATTTATGAGTGAATATTTTGATGCCCGAATTTGAAATCATTACATTCAGTCATGTACCTAGAGCACATAATCACTATGTAGATAACATTGCAAACAAGATTCTAGATTGGCACTTAGCATATGCATTTAACAGAAGACAATAACATTAAACCATCAAAACGATGCATATCCATTATATGTGTCATATAAAACATTTTAGAGTCCATTAACTCTAATACGCATGACATGCCCATAGCATGTTACAAAAAATCAAAATTGGGGGCACCACCTGCCCCTACATCTAATCGTTATATGGAGGATCCCACGCCAATGGATCTACTCCTGCAGCTCATAGATCGCGCATCCCCTCTCTAGCCATTGGCATGCACCACATGAACCCTCGTCATTCTAAGGGTAGACCAATACATGGCTCTATGTACTGGTCATCTAAGTCTTTCCAGTCGCACTTTAAAACATCGGTCAGAAGCCTCTCACATCTACGACGGATGTACTCCAGGAGAGTCGTTGCATCCTGATTTTGCAGTACTCTCAATCCACCAAGTCTTGCAACTCCTAATACTGCAGGCCATCCCATGTACCCGGCTGGTCTCACTGGTGTTGTATATTCATACCAAAGGTGAAAGAATCAGTACCATATACAATATTCTGAAACTTTACAATGCACATACAATTTTAGCAACTTCTCACTTACCATTAGGTCCCCATACATGACCAGGAGACAGTGGCAAGTCAGGCCCCCATAATAACTCATTCCACTCTAGGGATAGTCGTCTATGTACAATGGCATCTGATCCCAATGGGCAAAGAACTCGGGTCGGAACACCTGTTGGACCACCCCACCTCCCCCTCTGCACAGTAGTCACCCCCACTAGCACATCCAGGGCTCCCTCGGGCCACCATCCTAGAAAATGGCACTCTACAAAATCTATGATGTTCCACCCTCACAGTAACACTAGCTGGGTATTCCCCACTAGCCCAAATGGTGGGAGACCTGTCAGAAAATATATATCCTGGACTGTCAACTTAATCCGGTGCCCCTGCACTATAAATACCTCATGGTCTGGATCCCAATAACTAACAATCCAGGCCAAAAAGGGCTCCCCAGTAGTCATCAAAGGGTTCTCCACAAAATTCAGGACCCTAAACCTTGCCAATGTACTGTGGACACCATGATTCTCGTGGATCTCCGACCGTAATATGTCTAGGTCTCTCTCTCTCCAATTGATATACATTTCTCCCACATCTGTACAAAACCATCATATTTGTTAGTGCACAGAAGGGAAAGGCTGCATTCAAACATAAAAACCAAACTCTCACCCAAAAAACAACACAGAAAAACCCCTCTCTGTCAGATTGCACTTTTTAGGCAAAATCTTGGGATAGGTCGCACTTTTCTGCCCAAAACCTGCTACCTAGGTTGCGAATATTGCCCCAAAAAGTGCAACCTGGTCGTGAAGAGGAGCAGGGGTCTTCTCCTCAGCTTTGGGAACCTAAACTAAACTTTCACTGAAATGAATGAGTATGGTTAGGCCTCTTACCTGCAATTGACGGATCTTGATTCCAATGGTCGGTTTTTCCACTACGATCATCGCAATATTTAGGGCCTTCTCTCCTCTCTACATTCACCACATCTACACTTGAAAATGAGTGAATTTGGAGGGAAAATTCCTTATTAAAAGAGAAACCCCAGTTTTTTCTTTCACCTGTTGCAGCCAAACTGTAGCTCAGTTTGACACACCGTCTGCACTGTTGGAAAGCTCTCACCAAGCTCTCAAATGGGTATCTGTTAGGTTTGTGTGAATTTATACTTCACCAGGACACATGTTTTCCAAGAAGGGTCACTTCACCACTTCGTAAAATCAAATTTCTTCATTTGCAACACTTGTACTTGGGGCACCACTTTGCCCCCATATTTATTCCTGCTCGTGTCGAATTTCATCATGAGTAGCCATATTGTACTCATATTTTTATGGTCCCCACTAGAACTTTTCTGTGTGGTAGCATCATCGAGCCACCCTTGTCTAGAGCATCCAAGTTGAGTTTTCGTCACATCCATGGAGTCTATCCCGAGTCCCTTTGTATCCCACTATAGTCCTCCATCCTTCATTGCTTGTTTCCTCTCTCGTGTCACACATTATGGCCTTCAGTCCTACTCTTCCGTGTCCCCTTTGATATTGTGTTCGCTGCTACCAGGTCATCCATGCCCTTCATGCTCTAACAAGGGAAGTCGTCAGCCCACTACGCAATGCCCCCCATTCCACCATCATCCCTGGTGTCAATATATTAATCGCTCTACTATTTCCTCTCATATCTTAGTTGAGGATCTCTTATTACCTCACCTATGGTAGACCTCCTTCTGTCAACATTAGCTCATTCATTCCAGAAGACAGGCCTAGAGGGCGGTGTACCTTGTTTCCAGCTTCCACTCTTGCTCGGTGCCTCAAATAAGGCAAATGGACTCCTTATTTCCCTTTGACTTGATTTTTTCTCAGTTCTAGCTAGTTATGGCATGATACAGATCCATATACTTGATGGTTCAGTGATGTAGCAGATTGTACCGATGCTTCCTGGGTGTGTGTGAGATGTTTCAGACCTCATGAGGGGGTGGCCCTTCAGGTAGCCCCCCACATGCCCAGATGACCTCTTCAATACAGCCTGCGATGAAGCTCCATATATTTTATGGTTTCGGCCTCAGCTGCGTGCAACGCCTTTTATTTTGCATGTATCATTCAGATTTTCAGAGCCCTCTCCTGGTTACAGGGCCTATTTGGTTGTACTTATATCTCATGTACTTAGATGTTATTGTATAAGTCATAGTTGTTATCCCATGCACAATATGCATTTGATATCCATTATCATGTTTTTATCTAGCTCATGTTTATCCCAACATGTACTATATAGTTCAGCCCCTTGTTTACTGGATGCATTATTCTTTGTACTTTGTGTCGGCGGGCATAGGTATGCCTCCCCCACCTCTTGTAGCACAGTTACTCACTCATAAAAGAGACCTGTCGCACTTGTAAGTCTCACCTCCTTAGGATCTTGTCCTCTAGTGCTTTGGTCTACCTTATACTTCTCTCCCTCTTACTTCCCCTTTAGTGTCTAGTGATTGAGTTCTTACAACGTACTTTGGTCATACGATTAGCTCCTAATGCTCGCATGCTGAGGGGCAATCTGTTACACCATTTTTTGGTCATCTAACCTGTTACTATTAGATCGACCAAAGTACACCATGTAAGAACAATTTTACCCTAAGTAAAATTTCTTTCACTATGAAAAATAACTTAGTAATCCATAATTTATTAAGTTTTTTATGGTCTAAATAGGAAACCCCATGAGGAATTATTGAATAAATCGATATGTGTTTGATTTTCCTCAAGGAATAATTAGTTAAACAACAGTTTAAATAATATTCCTGGTCATATTTAACCCAAAATAGGAAAATTAATTAGATAAATCATTATTTATCTTATTATTTTCTACGAATAATTATTTAAACCTTATTTAAATAATATTCCTTGTTAAATTTGACTAAATCAGTTATAAATAATTGAATAAATCACTATTTAATTATTACTCAGCCACATCCTTAAAATAATAATAAATCTCCCGGATGCGGGTGCCAATGAAATGTGTTAAGAAGATGGGACAGGAGAGGAGCTGGATGGGAGGCCACTTACATACCAGAACTACTACTGTCACTCGGCTCATAAATGATATTAATCAGTGGTTAATGAGATTAATTCTCGGTGCAATTCACAACATTCTCTCTGTTTCCCGATATCACTTCAACCCAGAAGCACGATTTGGTATTCGGTTCATTTTAATGCAGGTTCCTTGTACAGGATGCCTGGTTGGATGGTAAATTGGAATGATAATATGGAGAGAGGCTTTGATACCAGCAGAACTCCCCTTCCGGTGTCTAGTTGCTGTGCCCAGAGTGCTCGTCTTCCTTTGGCCCGCACAGTGACTGGCAAGAGGAGCAACCTCTATTGCTGCTTGGACTTCGGCGAAGACCTGCACTTATCCCTCACAGGCTCTTGCTTGCTCACCTCTTTCAAGCTGCGCCCTCATTCGCCCCTGCCCTTACTCCTTCTTCCGCCCTCCCAGTCTGCTGCTTCGTCAGAGAGTATGCCTCGTCTTAGGCATAGGATGCGATGTAGGAGAGGTTCCTCTTGGAATCAGTCTCGGCATCCACCTTCCATGCCCAACACCTCTTCGGATCCTCCTTCCCACTCTGACAGCCATCACAGTCCTCATAGTGACTGCATTCTTCGCTCTGGAAATCGCATCCACTCCACTAATCCTCTGCCTCCACCTGCCCATACTCAAACAGCTTCATTTTCCTATAACAACTCTCTTAATCGTCCCAGGGTGACGGCTTCCATTACTGTAGTATTTCAGGAAGAACCTCAGGCAACTGCGCCTGGATCTAATAAGGCTAATCAGGAAATTTCGGAGGCTCAGTATGTGGAGATGCATGGTGCAATAAGGCACACGGTAAGCATGGACATGCAGGATATGGACGGCAAATCCACTCAAGACCAGGCGAGACAGGATGTTTCAGGGTAGCCTTGTGAGCAGATGGGAAAGATGCAAATCGACATGGGCCAAGCAAGCGCAATGCCGGTCCATCCCTCTCCCATAAGGCATGTGATAACTTCCATTTATGACCTGTAAAAGTATGATCTGGACCTCTGGTGCAAAGTTGATGAAGAACCTCCGAATGAGTAATTCATCCTACTCTTCTTGGTTTTTTCTGTTTTGTTTCGGCCCCTATACATGGGCAAGTTTTGTCTTCCACACTGTTGCTGAACATGTTTCTTGTTTTGGATAATTTTGGTCACCAGCACTCTAAAAATTTGGTACCCCTACGTGGGAAACTCTCTTACTCTATTTCAGACTGGTGTCCCTCTTGCAGGGCAGTCTACAAAGCTGGTTTTTTTGTTTAAAATGTCCAATCTCTGGGCAGTGACCTGGCCAAGGCCCATTGTACTATATTTTTTCTGTTAATAGACTAATTTTACTTAGAAAAAATAATAATAATAATAAATCATTTATTTATTTATTATTTATAAATAAAGGGATTTGACCAAATTCAAATTCTTTTTCCCTCCAACAAATATAATAAAATGTTCCATAAAATTTGGATCTAGATTTGGTTAATAATATTTTAATTATGCACCAATATCTAGACTAACTCAATTTTTTGTTATAAATACAAGGTTTTTTCCATTCACTCAATACCTTTTGTTGCCTAAAGATCACTCTGGATCTATATTTTTGATCTAACTTTGATCCTCCATCATTTTCATATTTTGCTAAAAATTTTCTTGTGAGATCCCTTTGAGTTCTATTTTTTGTCTGGGTTTTCTACACCATCAAGAGAGAGAGATCTTAGATCTGAAGTGTTGAGGACATACAAGAACCCATCCAATTGACGGGGACTGGCAACATCTTTCTATGTTACCTTCCGAGGTGTCAAAAATACAAAAATTCTTTAAAAATATTCTTGTCTTTTCTATCGGATGCATGGGGAAACTCTTTCTTTTATTTACTGGTTAATGTCTTTTACTGCATAGATCTAGATTTTGTAGCATTTATCTTTGTCAACTAACTACAGATCTAAAGAAATTGGAAGCCGTCTTTGATGCTAGGCATGTTTGTTATGCATAGCTAAAGTGAGATTTTTTCATACACTTGCGATTAGAATTCATCCTAATAGAAATGACATAGAAATGATAGAGAAATGACATAGAAATGACATGCCTTAAAGTTTTGATTATATTTTTCCTTATAGTTTATGGGAGAAATGACATTCCTTAAATTTTTCCTTAAAGTTTATGGGAGAAAAGACACATTTACATGGTTTGCCTTAAATTTTTCCTTAAGTTTTACGGGATAAATGACATAGAAATGACATGTACATGGTTCCAAAAACACTAGAAAATTCCTTGAAGTAAAGTTTGCCTTAAATTTTATGGGAAAAATGACAAAGAAATGCCATGGTTCCAAAAACACTAGCAAATGCCTTCAATTTTATGAGATAAATGACATGTACATGGTTATCCTAAAAGTTTGCCTTGATTTTATGGGAGAAATGGGAGAAATGACATGTACATGGTTATCCTCAAAGTTTGACTTAAATTTTATGGGGAAATGACATAGAATTGACATGTACATGGTTCCAAAAACACTAGAAATTGCCTTAAAGTAAAGTTTTCCTTAAATTTTATGGGATTAATGACATAGAAATGACATGTACATGGTTCCAAAAACACTAGAAAATTCCTAAAATTTTATGGGAGAAACCACATAGAAATATTTTATGCGAGAAATGACATAGAAATGACATGTACATGGTTTTCCTTAAAGTTTTCCTTAAAGTTTGCCTTAATGTTTGTAAAATTATTTTAGGCACTTACTAAAACAACTAGTGGTAGTGGTTGATAAAGTTAGGTCAAAGGTCACACCTTGATGATTTTGTGGGAGAAATGACATGTACATGGTTTTCCTTAAATTTTATGGGAGAAATCACATCTAGCAACCTTTACTTTGACATCTATAAATAGGCTAAGTACATTAATAAATAATTTTCAACTTTCATTAGTTATGTCCTTAATAAGAAGTGTGATTTAGCACCTAAAAAATTGTCTAATAATATAATAATGTCATTTTTTGCTTGTACTAACATTCATCCTTGATATGTACAAGAATTTAACAACTTGAACATCAACCTACACACTATCATCATATCACTGTACCTAATCTAGATTATTAATATCCATTACATCATAAATGACTCCACTTTTAACATTTTACACGATAAGAAAAGTAAATGAAAACACTAGGAGAGGAAGCATCATGGAAGGTGTAAATTTAGGTACATTAATAAAAAATAGTTAGCATCAACATTTAAAAAAAAACCTACAGTAGCATTATGGTAATAAGCCAAGGGTATTCATTACTGAAATAAACCATTTCTATCAATCATTTCTATTAACATCATTCCTCCAAATTAATAAAATGATAAACTATAGTCAACATTAATTTAATCTTTTTCATAGAATACCATTCAATTTCACTTCATAGGTATTTCTAGTATTGATTTTTCCAACCACAATGAAAGGTATCCAATGTAATATATGAACTTATAAGGAATCAATATTTTTTCAATTATATAAAAATGTACAAGAAAAATTGTATGCATCTACTATAGGAAATAAACAATAAGGAAGCTATAAGAATCCATCCTATAACACATTGTTTTAAATTCTTTGAGGAAAAGAGATATCTAAGAATCAAACAAGCTCTTATGTACACATGAATCAACCATATTTAGCCTTTTCAATCCATTTTACACAAGGAAATCAATTGCTATAAGATTTTGCAAGTCAGAGAAATTTGTGTACATCTACTATAGGAAATAGACAATAAGGAAGCTATAAGAATCCAACCTATAACAAAATGTTTTCAATTCTTTGACGAAAAGTGATATCTAATAATCAAACAAGCTCTTATGTACACATGAATCAACCATATTTAGCCATTTCAATCCATTGTACACAATTATGTACAAATGAAACAACCATATTTAGCCATTTCTGTAGGTTTTAACCCTGTACAGAAATTATCTGAAAGCGAATCTTACAAACAAAAAATAAACAATAGCAAGAGCATAAAAAATAAAACATATATACACAGAGATTTTCCCCTAGATCCCAAATCAGGACGACTAGCTTGATTTTTCATTATATTCCTTTTAGTGTTACAACACACATATATATATATGCTGAAGCATACATAAACTCCAATCCATTAACCTTGGATTAAAACATAACCATAGTTCACTTGACCAGATCTACAAAATACTAGGGGCCGAAAACCATCATGCCCCAAAACCATGTGCAAACCCATGCACAAAACTATGGTCGGGTCGACCCACCGAAAAATAGGGTCTAAATTTTTTTCCCAGGGCACTGTCGCCCCGCCTATGAGCCCCCTGCTATGCCCAGTACAACGTACAAGGGTTGCTATCGCCCCCCCTATTACCCCCCGCGCGTGACTAGTCATGGTAAGAATATAACACATACCCAACAATTTCAATCCATTGTACACCAGGAAATCAATTTCCAGCTGCTATAAGATTTTGTAAGTTCATCTAAAAGGGACAATATCTTACGAAATTCCATGTTTTCACCTAGAATACATAACTCTAAGACATAGAAACTTTTTTTGATTCAAAATCACTTCAGAAGAACCACGAAGAAACCAATTTAAAAGCATACAAGTCCAAAAAAATGAAATTTATCACTAAATCAATGTTTGGATAATTTTTTTTAAATATCCAACCTCAATCCTAGTAATTTAATCATCTCAATTACAATAAAACCACCAGATCATCTAGTAAGGTGGTCCTAAAATCTACACATAGAAACTTATAATTGAAGTAATAAGTGGAAAGGGGTGAAAAATTATTTTATACACTTACTTAAAAAACTAGTGGTAGTGGTTGATGAAGTTATGTCAAAAGTCACACATACAACTCTACTCTTTGAGGCATTATAAAGCTAGCTAGATTAGGAAGCTTTAGTTCAGGAATAAGAAAGAAAATATTAGGTTTTAGCTTAGCAAGGACTATTCTGGAAGATAGGCACTGTAACCACAAACAAACACTGTAATGAAAGACAAAGACAATCTAAAAAAGGTTTCAGGAAGCAATAAAACACAAATACAACCTACAAGCTTCAGAAAGAATAGAGCTGTGAGTTGGTGCTCATAAAAAAAACACAAAGATATTAGATCTGCAGAGGTTCAAGGAAAGAACAGAGCTATCAACCATCAGGAAAACACATACAACTCTACTCTATGAGGCATTAGAAAGCTAGCTAGATTAGGAAGCTTCAATTTAGGAATAAGAAATAAAAGGTTAGGTTTTAGGTTAGAAAGGATTATTCATGAAGATAGGCACTATAATCACAAACAAACACTCTGCTGAAAGACAAAGACAATCTAAAAAAGGTATGAGGAATCAACATAACTTAAATACAACCTACAAGCTTAAGAAACAACAGTGTTGTGAGTTGGTGCTCATAAGAAGAACACAAAGATATTATATTTTTATAGGTTGAAGAAAATAACATAGTTATCATCCATCGAGAAAACATATAAAACTCTACTCTTTGAGGCATTATATACCTAGCTAGATTAGGAAGCTTCAGTTCAGGAGTTAGAAAGAAAATCTTAGGTTTTAGCTTAGCAAGGAGTATTCAGGAAGATAGGCATTGTAACCCCAAACAAACACTCTATTGAAAGAAAAAGAAAATCTAACAAAGGTATGGGGAAGAAACAAAACACAAATACAACCTACAGGCTTAAGAAATAACGGAGACAATCTTAGCTTAGTAGGACAAATAGAAATTATTTGTTGGTATAGATTAGAGAGGACCAAAGGAATGAAAAGACACAATAATACATAGGTATGAAGAAAGGAAAAAAAAGAACAAACCAGAAAAAAGGAAGGGTTGCAGAAAGAGCTTGAGGGATGAGCAAGAAGAGACCAAACATAGAGAACTCTTCATCTAATATCTGAAGGAACATTTTCATCCATCCCTAGACTGAATCTATGGACTAAAATTAAATGCAAATAGATATTTGTCTTCCTCGAATGAAATGGGTGAAAAAATCGTAATATATGAATGATCCTCCTATCGTCAAGGCTCCCTCCTCTTTTGTCCTAGATAATAGGTGATACTGGCAGATACCAACAAAGGCAAATGATGTGAAAAAACTCAAGATATTGTATTAAAATATGAGTGCATCAAACATGATATCATAAGAGATTTGTTGCATGGAACAAGAGAGTTGGAGGAGAATGAATAGAATTTTTTCTGCCATAGTGAGAAGCTAGAAATGACCATTTAGAAATTAAAAACATCCCCTGGAATGACTATTTCAGTTTTCAGGAAGAGAATCTTTAATTGTCTGATGACTGCTAGTTTGTGATAAGGTTCATCTCTAAGAATATTGCGTGAAATATTGTTATGTACCATTACAATTGTTACTATCATTTAAAGGGTGGACAAAATTATGGCATCGATTACCTTGATGGAGATGAACCAATACAAATTTAAAGTTTAACTATCAACTATCATTGGTGACACATCAAGCATATATTTGGTGACATTTTTTTGCAATTTATTTCTTTGATTAATTGGACTTCATAAGAAATGAAGCAAAGGAGTTTTTTCATCTACGTGGAAATTCAGAGACGACAGCAAACGACGAGGCAGGTCGCAACGACAACAAATGACAAAAACCGACAAGGCAGGCCACAACAACAACAAATGACCGTAAACGATGAGGCATGATATCATCGAAGACATCAAAGAACACCACCACAAACTTCCACAACTACCCATGAAACATGTGTTTCATGTAGGACTCGAAGGTTATTTGTAACTGGAGAACAAAAAAAACAGAGAAAAAAATTAAAACCCAAAAAAAAATTAAATACAAACACCAAGCCTTCTCACCTTCTCGCCCCTACAACAACAAGCCCGTGCAATAACAAACACTAGTGAAACAACAAACATAGCAAGAAAGATAGATCAAACAACAGTAACAAATGGTAACAAGCACAAAACTTCTTGCAGTCTCTAGGCCGGTATATTTATAATAAATAGATCGACTGAATTCTTTTCAAAATTTCAAGCAAACTTCTGTTGCCGATTTTCCCATATCTAGCCAAAAATCTATTTACCCATGACGTCAATACGCTGTCAATGTAAACAGAAGAATTAGTCTGGCCGAAATTTTCTAAAAGTTCATACGAACTTTCGGAAAAATGAATTTTCCACTCGGGTTTCTCATGAAAGTGTAACCCACCTTCACATTTTTTGATGCAGCCGTAGCTGCAATTAACTTATAATTTTTGAGCTGTGGGTTAGGACCCACATAATTTCCTTTATATGCAATGAGGGAAATATCAGAATAAAATACATACATATGCGAAAACAGTTTACGGGACCTCCTTACTAGAGGGTCCCACACTCTCTCGACTAATCGCAGCACATCGCAATTGTTGCCCGCAACTTCCAACTCTTTACAAATACACTAAGCCATAAAACTTGTGACATGTGCATTTGCGCCAAGCTGACTCGTTGCTTTTCCTTATCGCATCACATCCTTCCTCGTCTTCGCATTGCATCAAATCCCATTTAAGATTTCGTGCGAGCACTTAAACATTAATCCGAAGTCACAATCCCTCATTCGTCGTTGATCTGCTGTGTGATCCAATGGCCCATGAAACTTCCCTCCCATGCCACCTTGCATCACATGTTAAAATATTTAACTTGTGACAATCCTTAACTCTTAAGTATTTCAATCGTCAATGCGAAATTTCACCCTGCCGACACATGTTTGTTTCTCTCTTCCTTAACCATTCATCTCTTGTCTTTGGATTTGCAATTTAATCATAGCCATTCAATCAATAGTCTTGGCTCTTCTTCACCTATTTTTCCTGCTCTAATATCTACCGTGAATCCTTAAACCTTTGACTCAGTGCTTCAAAACTCACCATCGATTTCTCCTTAGGAATTATACTACGTATTATGCTCTTTATTCAATCTGCTCTTCTTTTCGATGTCATTGCTATGCAATACAACTCCCTCCATGCTACTCTTCACTATATTTCTGAGTTTATTAGGAATTATTCAACATTTTCTCTCTTGATCTTTGTGTGATCTGCAAACATGTGGATTCCCTCCTCAGCTTGTTCTTCATCTCTCATCCCTTGATTTATACCCCAGCTTTGTCTGTGCGAAGTTCACAGGAACTGAATCCTCGCACTCCATCTGTCTAAGCATTAAAAAAAATATAATACACATATATCATAGAACATAAATGCAATATTTAACTTCGATAGTGAAATAAAACCAACGGGTTGAAATAGAGAGCCCGATCACAATCCAAAAAACTTGGAATTTATTTATAAAGAAAAATACACAGAACTGGGCCATGGGATGGCTAGTTTTTAAATTTGTTCCTACTCTCTCTTCAACACTCTCTCACACCTATTTCCCTCTCATTCTCTCTTTCTCTCTATGGAAGGCAGAACCCCAAAATGTTTGATTTGGTTTTGTTTTATGCCTTTCCCCAAAATCCCCATATGGTTGAGAAATTGTTATTCAGTTTCAGAACAGTTTATTCAACTAAATGTCTAAGTAATCATAATCTAACTATTCTTTTAACCTACATATTACAATGGCTATGTTAGGCCAAGCTAAATTTAAAAAAAAAAAATTAAAATAAAGTCTTCAATTTATTACGACAGTTAGTCCTATTCCCCTACCAATCAGCATCGCTCCACTACTTCTACCTTCATTTTTCTTCACTATAATGTCCCAAAATTAGCTTAAGCTAATTTGGAACATTAATTTTGCCTTATCCATTTTGTATTTCATGATTAATGAATAAATTGTAAGGGAGGATGTCTAATCCTCTTGCAAATCAAGAAAAAATTAGTGCCTATGTGAAAGGAGACATATTTAGGCCATCATAATAAAATATTGTAGGTCTGAAAAGGCTAAGACCACCAAAAGAGATCCTGTTTGACCATGTCAATAGCACTGTCTAGGTTCACTGAACCTCCTTGAAGGATTGCGCAGTTCTAGAAGGGGTTTCCAAATGTGAAAAGGACTAAAGGATGAAAGTGGTTTAGGGTTTTTCAAGAGAATCCAATGTTATAAAAGGAGGATGAAGGCTCATGAGGAGGTTTTTGATCATATTTCATTTTGAGAGCTTGCTAAGGCAACTCCATTTCTCTTTGTTGTTTAGCAAGAGAAAGAGAGGATCTCCTGCTTAGGAATCCTTTATCCTTCTTTGAGTAGCTCTTGGAGGGAAGTGAGATATATTGAACCACTATCAGTTTGAAGGCCAAGCTATGCTTGTATTGATACCACTGTCTCATTGAGGGTTTTGCAGCTACATCAAGTGTAATAGCGGACATTATAGATCTGCAAGGATCTAGTAGTTTTAAGGGATTTCTCTTAGGGAGGGTGTCTTGTGACCACCCGGAAGAGGATCTCTATAATATTTTCATCTTATATATGTATTTTATACTTATTTTAACATTCAACCCTATCTACTGCATAATCTCCTTTGTCTACTACGTTATTTCTCATGTATTGCTTCTCTATTGTCTAGATCTGTCATTGTACTAGTTTTTGGTGATTGAGGCTTGCCTCTCACCCAACATATTTATGAAGTATCTTGCTGATATTTCATATTAATATCTGATTTATATTATTAATAAAATAATCTTCAAAAATTACTGAAGCTTTCTGCATTTCTGTGTATAAAAAGTTAGATCTACACTTTCTAGTGCATTATTTTGTAAAACCCTTAAGGGGATCTTGATTAGAAGGCTGAGTAGTTTCCAGATCTGATATGGATATGATGTTTCCACCATTTTTCTGCTGTATATATGTAATTTAATTTCATACTGCTGAAGCATGCTTGCTAGGACGTTGTTCAGTCATTTCTACAACTTTTACACATATTGCAGCTCCTAGATCTGAAGATTTCTTCATCATTTCTTCATAGAATTCACTGTATTCTTTAAGAATCTCCATTGAAAGAATAATATGCTGATTATATAATTTTATTCATTTTTTATGGCTTATTTCTAGTGACTTCCAGGAGGAACTGTGCAATTCTGAAGAGGGTTCTTCTTCATTCCATCATCTCTTCTCTTTAGCTGATTTTTAACTAGTCAGCTTCGTGGGAGATCTGTTTAAGGCCCTTAAGCGCATTTATTTTTGCTGAAAATATGCATTGAGGTCCCACACAGACTGTGCTAAGGTTACCCATCCCTGATCAGCGTTATTCTTGCACCATTTTCCTTATACATTGTTTTCCCTGAGCCCCTTGAAGTTTTTCCTAGTAGTGGAATTTCTCGCTTCTCTCTTGATTGGTTTTTGCTTATCTTTGGACCCATTATTTAGATATGTAGATATAATGTTCTGGAGTGCAGTAAAATCAAATAGGAGTGTGTCATTCCCACCCTTTTTGTGTTTCATCGGTCTTCTATAGACAGAGCCTAGAACGGGCCAGGAAGCCTCTAGTTTTCATCCTCTCCTTAGAGGTGATATAACCAGTAAATGCCCTACTAGTCTATCTCTGGTTTAGAATTTTCTGGTGTTTTTCCCATGCTAATTTTATCCCATAGATTAATATCTTAAGATATTCCCTACTGAGCCTATTTTTCCCATTTGGGACATTACAGTGGTATCAGAGCATGATCTCTAGCTCTGCCTGTGATTTCAAGCTATCAGTGGAATCAAGAGCAAGGGAAACATGAAGAATATGAGTTTAATCTCATCTATTTTTTAGATTAAAGAATAACCTCCCCAAGGAGCATGTGCAAGAAGGAAATAGAAGCAGCAGTGAAGCTCCCAAGGAGTTTCAAAAAGAAGATCTTCCAATATGATCTACAATATCTGTGTATGAGGAACAATCTGAATCCTAATCTCATGGAGAAATAAGGTGTGAGCTTCATTGATGCATTGCCAAGGGCAAGATCTCCATTCCGTGAAGAGTCCTCATCTCAAGAGGAAAGCATGAAGGTTTCTCCTTCAAGGGTTGATCCACATCTATTGTCTCTCATTGATGATGGGACAATTTCAGTTATTGAAGAGGAGGAGAAGGAAGAGGAAGATGAGAATGCAGTCACCTCAAGCACTTCATGATGAAGAGGTTGGAGCACCTGATCCAAGAAGAAAAACTCTTGCACCCCTACAAAGAGTCCCATAGGATCTCATACATAAGGAGTATGTACCATCATTTATTAATGATGAGGTCTTGGAGATAGGGGAGGAAGAAGAGAAGGAAGAGCATCACAAGGTGGAGAGCATGAACCCTTCTCTAATTCACAGCTTGGATACAAAAATAAGGCAAGAGGACTTATGCATTTAATGTAGGGACAAATCTGTCTACCTACATCCGCATTCTACTCTATGCCTTGACACTTCGTTGCAAGGGGATCCTCCACTAGAAGCACCTCTTGATAAGAGGCAGTCTAAAGTGTTCCTTCATCTATGGGCTGCATATGCATACTTGGCCAAGGAAGGGGCCTTGGGAGAAGCTAGCACAGCGTAGAGAATCTCTCAAGAATTTAGGAGAGAGATGAGCAGTTTCCTGAAAGGGACATTGCAAACTCCCATTCAAATATCTCCCCTGAGGAAGGAGAAATCAGAGATCTATGATGCCATGAGCATGAGGGCACATGGCAACTCCATATCTTTTGGGAAGCCCATGGTATCTTCATTCAGAAAGAAGATTTTTGAAGATGGAAAGGGGATCTTAACCCTCTTGTACACATGGGCCAAAAGGAGGAGGTTTTGGAAGAGAAGGACTTTCCAAGGGGAAGTTGATTTCCATATGCTCCAATCTTGTCTTGTGGAAGAACATCTACAAATGGGGTAGCAAAATGAAGAGTATGATGCTCCAACATGTGATCTTGATATCAAGGATGTCAAATATGGGAGCCATGAGAATATAGGGGCTGCATTTCATATTTCTACATCGTTGTCATTCTTGGAGAGCTTGGATCCTTGTTGGGATTCCCAACTCATAATGGAATACTCCAAGGACCTTTCTACATGGGGGGTTATTGAAGGGGAAGTGAAGGATGAAAGGTTCAAGGTGCTATATGGAGTTATCTATTTCTACAATCTTATTCTTTTGGCTGGTAACTCCAAACTCAAGGAGGGACTATTTGATGCCATCTATGAAATCCTACTTTCCAAACCCACTAGTTTTGTCAAAGCATATCATACTCTCTTGGTTGTATTCATATGGGAAGGCTACAAAGAAGATGTGTACTCTCATATGAAGAAGTGCATGGACTACTTGGTTGAGGAGGAGGAACATAGCTCTTGGGAGGAGCCACCATTCACACCTCCTTATCCTTTGAGTGTGAGGGGGAAATCATCCATGAGTTACCTAATTGATGTAAAGCAAGTATATAGAGAGACTCATCCTCTTGAGCATTATTTTTCATTTCCTATATGCTTATATTTTGCTGATACTTATTTGTAGGGCATGGTGCCAAGATGGGGCACTAAATATGATGGGTTTCATGGGCTATCTAAGGCCATGAACTATGTTGATGAAGGCCATTCCTTGGAGAACCTTGGAAAGCTACTACATTCCTCATGGTGTGATTATTTTACACCAACCATGACATACATTCTGCAAGCATTCCAAAGACATGAGGCAACAAAAAAGTGTTGGGGGAGGCACTTGTCATATCTCGTTCTATTGCAGTTGAGGATAAAACTACGCTGGTTGCACATGAGGTAACATATTCCTTCTTATCTATCACACATGGAAGCTAGAATACTTCTAATCATGATCCCACAAGCTGAAGATGTCCTTATCTTTGTTGGGGGCATAGTTGGAGGAAAGGCACACTTGTTGAATGGGCCCTTAGGGGAAGGAGTTCCCCATTCTTATTGCATTAAATGCTTCCATGGGAGCATGGGATTTTGTATGGCCATTATGATTAAGCACTTGTCGATTTGTAAAGTGAGCCATATGTTGGATGGTGGCATACCTTCCACATGTAGTGGGGAGGATATTTTCTATGGATTTCCAAGATGGGAGGTAATCCAATTCATTTTGATGATAGCATGGGGATGGGAGTCTTTCATGGATCATGAAAACCCCATGATAGACATCACTTCTTTCTTGAGGAGGCCATGGATCAGCAAGAATGTTTCCACAACAACCTTCCATTTCTTCATGATGAGAGCCTTTGAGTTTATTCATCAAGGGAAAACTTGCATCTTAAAGAAGTGCCATTGGGAGGACAAAGATATTGCAGAAATTTCAAAGCAATGGAGGAGACTATATGATGAGGAGGCCACAAGGGAAGAAGGAGGAGTTTTACAGTGCCCTTGCAGTTTCTTGCGGACAAGAAACATTTGGGAGGGGGAGACTTTAATGTCCCAAAATTAGCTTAAGCTAATTTGAAACATTAATTTTTCCTTATTCATTTTGTATTTCATGATTAATGAATAAATTGTAAGGGAGGATGTCTAATCCTCTTGCAAATCAAGAATAAATCAATGCCTATGTGAAAGGAGACATATTTAGGCCATCATAATAAAATCTTGTAGTTGTGAAAAGGCCAAGACCACCAAAGGAGATCTTGTTTGACCAAGTCAACAACGCTATCTAGGTTCATTGAACCTCCTTGAAGGACTGCGCAGTTCTAGAAGGGGTTTCCAAATGTGAAAAGGACCAAAGGATGAAAGTGGTTTAGGGTTTTTCAAGAGACTCCAATGTTATAAAAGGAGGATGAAGTCTCATGAGGAGGTTTTTGATCATATTTCATTTTGAGAGCTTGCTAAGGCAACTCCATTTCTCTTTGCTGTTTAGCAAGAGAAAGAGAGGATCTCCTGCTTAGGAATCATCTATCCTTCTTTGAGTATCTCTTGGAGGGAAGTGAGCTATATTGAACCACTATCATGTTGAAGGCCAAGCTATTCTTTTATTGACAGCAGTGGCTCATTAAGGGTTTTGCAGCTGCAGCAAGTGTAGTAGTGGAAATTCTAGACCTGCAAGGATCTAGTAGTTTTGAGGGATTTCTCTCAGGGAGGGTGTCTTGTGACCACCTGGAAGAGGGTATTTATCATATTTTCATCTCAAATATATATTTTATACTTATATTAACATTCAGCCCTAGCTACTACACAGTCTCCTTTGTCTACTGCATTATTTCTCATGTACTGCTTTTCTATTCTCTAGATCTGTCATTGTACTAGTTTTTGGTGATTGAGGCTTGCCTCTCACCTAGCATATTTATGAAGTAGCTTGCTAATATTTCATACTCAGATATGATGTATATTATGAATAAATTCATCCTCATAAATTACTGAATATTTTTTCATTTATGTGTATAAAAAGTTAGATCTACACTTTCTAGTGCATTATTTTGTAAAACCCTTAAGGGGATCTTGATTAGAAGGCTGAGTAGTTTCCAGATCTTATATGGAAATTATTTTTAAGCCATGTTTCTAATTTATATCTGTAATTTAATTTCATACTGCTGAAGCATGCTTTCTAGGATGTTGTTCAGTCATTTCTACAACTTTTACACATATTGCAGCTCCTAGATCTGAAGATTTCTTGTTCATTTCTTCATATAATTAACTATATTCTTTAATAAGCTCCATTTAAATACTGATATGCTGCTGATAAACTATAATACATGTATTATGGCTTATTTACAGTGACTTCTAGGAGGAACTGCGCAATTCTGAAGAGGGTTCTTCTTCATTCCATCAGCTCTTCTCTTTCGCTGATTTTTAACTAGTCAGCTTCGTGGGAGATCTGTTTAAGGCCATTAAACCCATTTATTTTTTCTGAAACTCTGCATGGATGTCCCACACAGCCTATAATAAGGGAACCTATCATTTAATAGTGTTATTATTGCACCATTTTCCTTATACAACGTTTTCCCTGAGCCCCTTGCAGTTTTTCCTAGTAGTATAATTCCCCGCTTCTCTCTTGATTGGTTTTTTCTTCTATTTGGAACCATTATTTTTATATGTAGATCTAAGGTTGTGTATTGTATTAAAATCCAATAGGATTTTTTCATTCCCACCCTTTTGGTGTTTCATCAGTCTTCTATAGACAGAACCTAGAACGGGCTAGGAAGCCTCTGGTTTTCATCCTCTCTTTAGAGCTGATCTAACCAGTAAATTCCCTACTAGTATATCTCTGGTTTATAATTTTCTGGTGTTTTTCCCATGCTACTATGATCCCATATAGGAATATCTTAATAGATTCCCTACTGAGCCTATTTTTCCCATTTGGGACATTATAGTGGTATCAGAGCATGGTCTCTGGCTCTGCCTGTGAGATCAAGCTATCAGTGGAATCAAGAGTAAGGAAAACATGAATAAGATGAGTTTACTCTCATCTATTTTCATATTCAAGAATAACCTCCCCAAGGAGCATGTGCAAGAAGGAAAGAGAAGCAGGAGTGAAGCTCCCAAGGAGTTTCAAAAAGAAGATCTTCCAATCAAATCTACAAGATTTGTGCATGAGGAACAATCTGAATCCTCATCTCATGGATATGAGCACTCAGCCATATCATCAAAGCTTCAACATTTTTACACTAATTCCTTCATGAAGAAGGATAAATAAGGTGTGATCTTGATTGATGCATTACCAAGGGCAAGATCTCCATTTCGTGAAGAGTCCTCATCTCAAGAGGAAAGCATCAAGGTTTCTCCTTCAAGGGTTGATCCAGATCTATTGTCTCTCATTGATGATGGGAAAATTTCAGTTATTGAAGAGGAGGAGAAGGAATAGGAAGATGAGAATGCACTCACCTCAAGGGCACCTCAAGCACTTCATGAGGAATAGGTTGGAGCACTTGCTCCAAGAAGAAAAAATATTGCACCCCTGCAAAGAGTCCCACAGGATATCATACATGAGGAGTATGTACCATCATTTATTAATGATGAGGTCTTGGAGATAGGGGAGGAAGAAGAGAAGGAAGAGCATCACAAGGTGGATAGCATGAACCCTTCTCTACTTCACAGCTTGGAAGCACAAATAAGGCAAGAGGAATTATGCATTGAAGATAGGGACAAATCTATATGCCTACATCCACATTCTACTCTATGCCTTGACACTTCGTTGCAAGGGGATCCTCCACTAGAAGCACCTCTTAATAAGAAGAAGTCTAAAGTGTTCCTTCATCTATGGGCTGAATATGCATACTTGGCAAAGGAAGGGGCCTTGGGAGAAGCTAGCACAACATAGAGAATCTCTCAAGCATTCAGGAGAGAGATGAGCAGTTTCCTCAAAGGGACATTGCAAACTCCCATTCAAATATTTGCACTGAAGAAGGAGAAATCAGAGATCTCTGATGGCATTAGCATGAGGGCACATGGCGACTCCATATATTTGGGGAATCCCATGGTCTTTTCATTTAGAAAGAATATTTCTAAAGATGGCAAGGGGATCTTAACCCTCTTGTACACATGGGCCAAAAGGAGGAGGTTTTGGAAGACAAGGAATTTCCAAGGGGAAGTTGATTTATATATGCTCCAATATTGTATTGTGCAAGAAAAACTGCAAATGGGGCAGCAAAAGTAAGATTATGATGCTCCAACATGTGATATTCATATCAAGGATGTCAAATATGGGAGACATGAGAAGACAGGGGCTGCATTTCAGATTTCTACAGCATTGTCAGTCTTGGAGAGCTTGGATCCTTGTTGGGATTCCCAACTCATAATGGAATACTCCAAGGACCTTTTTACATGGGGTTTTCTTGAAGGGGAAGTGAAGGATGAAAGGTTCAAGGTGGTAGATGGAGTTATCTATTTCTACAATCTTATTCTTTTGGCTGGTAACTCCAAACTCAAGGAGGGACTATTTGATGCCATCTATGAAATCCTACTTTCCAAACCCACTAGTTTTTTCAAAGCATATCATACTCTCTTGGGTGGATTCATACGGGAAGGCTACAAAGAAGATGTGTACTCTGATATGAAGAAGTGCATGGACTACTTGGTTGAGGAGGAGGAACATAGCTCTTGGGAGGAGCCACCATTCACACCTCCTTATCCTATGAGTGTGAGGGGGAACTCATCCAAGAGTTACCCAATTGCTGTAAAGCAAGTATATAGAGAGACTCATCCTCTTGAGCATTATTTTGCATCTCCTATATGCTTATATTTTTTTGATACTTATTTGCAGGGCATGGTGCCAATATGGGGCACTAAATATGATGGTTTTCATGGGCTATCTAAGGTCATGAACTATGGTGAAGAAGGTTATTCCTTGGAGAACCTTGGAAAGCTACTACATTCCTCATGGTGTGATTCTTTTACACCAACCATGACATACATTCTCCAAGCGTTCCAAAGACATGAGGCAACAAACAAGTGTTGGGGGAGGAACTTGTCATATCTTATTCTATGGCAGTTGAGGATAAAACTACGCTAGTTGCACATGAGGGAACATATTCCTTCTTATCTATCACACATGGCAACTAGCATACTTCTAATCATGATCCCACAAGCTGAAGATGTACTTATCTTTGTTGGGGGCATAGTTGGAGGAAAGGCACACTTGTTGAATGTGCCCTTGGGGGAAGGAGCTCCCCATTCTTATTGCATTACATGCTTCCATGGGAGCATGGGATTTTGTATGGCCACTATGATTAAGCACTTGTCTATTTGTAAAGTGAGCCATATGTTGGATGGTGAAATACCTCTCACATGTAGTGGGGAGGATATTTTCTATGGATTGCCAAGATGGGAGGTAATCGACTTCTTTTTTATGATAACATGGGGATGGGAGTCTTTCATGGATCATGAAAACCCCGTGATAGACATCACTTCCTTCTTGAGGAGGCCATGTATCAGCAAGAAGGTTTCCACAACAACCTTCCATTTATTCATGATGAGAGCCTTTGAGTTTATTCATCAAGGGCAAACTTGCATATTAAAGAATGGCCATTGGGAGGACAAAGATATTACAGAAATTTCAGAGCAATGGAGGAGACTATATGATGAGGAGGCCATGAAGCAAGAATGAGGATTTTTGCAGCACCCTTGCAGTTGCTTGAGGACAAGCAACATTTGGGAGGGGGAGACTGTAATGTCCCAAAATTAGATTAAAGCTAATTTGGAACATTAATTTTTCCTTATTCATTTTGTATTTCATGATTAATGAATAAATTGTAAGGGAGGATGTCTAATCCTCTTGAAAATCAAGAATAACTAAATGCATATGTAAAAGGAGACATATTTATGCCATCATAATAAAATCTTGCAGGTGTGAAAAGGCCAAGACCACCAAAGGAGATCCTGTTTGACTAATTCAACAGCGCTGTCTAGGTTCACTGAACCTCCTTGAAGGACTGCACAATTCTAGAAGGGGTTTCCAAATGTGAAAAGGACCAAAGGATGAAAGTGGTTTAGGTTTTTTCAAGAGACTCCAATGTTATAAAAGGAGGATGAAGGCTCATGAGGAGGTTTTTGATCATATTTCATTTTGAGAGCTTGCTAAGGAAACTCCATTTCTCTTTGTTGTTTAGCAAGAGAAAGAGAGGATCCCCTGCTTAGGAATCCTCTATCCTTATTTCAGTAGCTCTTGGAGGGAAGTGAGATATATTGAAACATTATCAGGTTGAAGGGCAAGCTATGCTTGTATTGATAGCGTTGGCACATTGAGGGTTTTGCAGCTGCAGCAAGTGTAGTAGTGGAAATTCTAGATCTGCAAGGATCTAGTAGTTTTGAGGGATTTCTCTCAAGGAGGGTGTCCTGTGACAACCTGGAAGAGGATATGTATCATATTTTCATCTCAGATCTGTATTTTCTACTTATTTTAACATTCAGCCCTAGCTACCGCGTAGTCTCCTTTTTCTACTGCATTATTTCTCATGTACTGCTTCTCTATTGTCTAGATCTGTCATTGTACTAGTTTCTGGTGATTGAGGCTTGCCTCTGACCTAGAATATTTATGAAGTAGCTTGCTGATATTTCATATTCAGATCTGATGTATATTATGAATAAAGTAATCTTCAGAAATTACTGAAGCTTTCTACAGTCCTGTGTATAAAAACTTAGATCTACACTTTCTAGTGCATTATTTTGTAAAAACCTTAACAGGATTTTGATTAGAAGGCTGAGTAGTTTCCAGATATTATATGGATCTGATGTTTCAGCCATGTTTCTACTGTATATATTTAATTTAATTTCATACTTCTGAATCATGCTTGCTAGGACGTCGTTCAGTCATTTCTGCAACTTTTACACATATTGCAGCTCCTAGATCTGAAGATTTCTTGTTCATTTCTTCATAGAGTTCACTGTATTCTTTAAGAAGCTCCATTTAAAGACTGACATGATGCTTATATACTATTATACATGTCTTATGGCTTATTTTCAGTGACTTCAAGGAGGAATTACACAATTCTGAAGAGGGTTCTTCTTCATTCCATCAGCTTTTCTCTTTAGCTGATTTTTAACTAGTCAGCTTCATGGGAGATCCGTTTAAGGCACTTAAACCCATTTATTTTTGTTTAAAATCTGCATGGAGGTCCCACACAGCCTATACTAAGGGAACCCAGCCCTGAGAAGCATTATTATTTTACCATTTTCCTTATATAGCGTTTTCCCTGAGCCCCTTGCAGTTTTACCTAGTAGTGAAATTTCCCGCTTCTCTCTTGATTGGTTTTTGCTTCTCTTTGGACCCATTATTTAGATTTGTAGATATAAGGTTATGGAGTGTAGTAAAATCCAAGATTATTGTGTCATTTCAACCCTTTTTTTGTTTCATCAGTCTTGTATAGACAGAGCCTAGAACGGGCCAGGAAGCCTCTGGTTTTCATCCTCTCCTTAGAGGCGATATAACCAGTAAATTCCCTACTATTCTATCTCTGGTTTAGAAATTGATGGTGTTTTTCCCACACTACTATGATCGCATAGAGTAATATCTTAATATATTCCCTATTGAGCCTATTTTTCCCATTTGGGACATTACATTCACTTTCTAAACAGTTCCACAGTGGACTGCTTTCTTCACTTTGTGGTAACTCTCTTAGGTAGTTGCATTAACTCCCGTACTTCATTTATGGTTTCCTAAAATTCAATCTTCTATTGCAATCTAATCTTTTTTCCAGTCCTCTGCCAACACATTCCTCTACACTCTGTCCCAAAAATTTCCCCAAATATTACTCAAGACATTGCTGCCATCCAAAATTCCTGAATATCTCTCAAGATATATCCCTCTGCAACATCCCTCTTATTTTCCTTGTTTCAAAATTTACTCTCAAAAGGTAAATTTCCTTCTAATTCTGTGACTGCAATAATATATTTATTCATTATTTCTTGTATACTAGTTAACATAATTAAGTTTTGGAAATGAGTATCTATCTCTATTTCAACTACAGATTGAAACAATTCCATCTTTTTGTTTGCAATCTCTTTCTCTTACTCAAATGCTTTCAGCAATAAACTCAGCCATTCACTAATTACTAGATTCCCTTCAAGTACCTCTTCAGTATGTCGTATTATAGTTTCAACATAAATCTCTTCTTCTTCCTTGACAACATTTCATTGTTGTCCTTCTGCTTCTTGACTAGTCCTAATAGTCAATTTAGTATTTTCTACTTCTAGGACTAAATTTCCTTTAGCCTCAAACATAACTGCCTCACTTTCATCTTTATGGCTTTCTTCTTCCTTGTTACTAAGAAAACCTCTTTGTCAAACTACTTCTTCATCTTTAATTGGAATAAAATTCTGATTCTCTATTTCTATGACAGTCCTAAATGTCCATCCAAAAATATTCCTTTGATTATTTAAGCAAGCCAATTCCTCTTTCTCCTTATCAAGAACAAGCTTCATCTCATGAAGCATTACTACTTCATCTCCATTAAAGTTCACCCCTTCATTAGAAAGGCACTCTTCAGCATACCTTGCTTAACAATTTTATTCCTGATTATACTTTGCTAGATAAACTTCAGCTTTACTTGAGACAATTCCAAGGGATGGATTGTATTCTACACAACCTGCAAACACATGCAAATTGTCAGCATTAAACTCACAAGACCCAGTGGTCTTATGTGATGACTCAATCACCAAATCTTTCTCTTGATGTTCTAACTCTCTCTCAGGACTCAAAAAGTCTTCACTAATCTCCTTTTCTGCTTTCTCAAGCATAACATAAGAATTCTTGATATCATCTTTTACCTCTTCCTCTTCTTGTCCATCATCATAAGCCAAGTCTTCCTTGTTTCTAGCTTTCAAATTAGGTTGGAAATCATTTCTTTCACTTAACTGTACATGTGCGTGTACATGAGAATCAACTATCTCAATTTCTTCTTGAACAGAATTCAGATTCTATCCTCCTCCTCATCCTTTCGGACAACATCAACTAATTGTCTTTCTTTACCTATTTCACCTACATACGTACATTATTCATTTGTTTCAAAACCATAAGGATCCACAGCCTCTCTTGTTGTCTCAAAAATCAGCTCTTTCTGTGGTTCTCATCCTTCCAAGGATCCATGAAACCATCAGTTGGTCTCATACCTTCATCCTTATTACTACTATCACAAAGAATAGATCCTTGCTCAGGTTCACATAATTAAGCCTTTTCCCCAGTATACATCCTATGTTGCAACTCAGCTCTTCTGAGTTATTCTTCTAGCTGAATTCTTATATTATATCTCATCATGGTCTGTAACTGACTCCACTTGAATATTTTCTTCCGAAGAACCCAACCATACCTTTGCTGTTCCACATTCCCTTGTATGAATTCTCTCAACACTTTTAGCTACACTTTTATCTGAGCTAATTCTCTATCAATTTTATCCTTTTTTGATCTTTCTTAATCTCCCTTAGAACCTTTACTATGACCATCAATAGCCATAGTCTTATTTCCTTTATGAAATCCTTTTTGTTCATCATGGAATATCAAAAATTCATCTCTACAAGTTGACTCCATCAACTTTTCTGTAGATACCACACCAAGCTTTTCCATGCTTAGTCTTTTACTCGCATATCCACTGATTTCTTTCTTTTGATTATGGCTCCTCCTTGAGCCTTTCATATTACCAAAGTGGTAATCTCTTCTTCTTCCCTCCGTGGAATCATTCAGGTCCACCTTGTGAGCTACAACAAACCTCTTTCATCTTTGAAACAAGTGTAGTACTTGTCTCAAGTTCATATGCAAGAAATTTATTTTCATACTTTGCTGCTCTGAGTAATGCTTCTTCTTCTTGAGAATTAAACCTACGCTCCCCCTTCATTTGTAGCCGATGCCATTTCAGTTTCTTCCTCGTAAATCATCCACACCTCTGGTCTTCTTCACTCCTCTTTAGCAACTCCATCAATATATCAAGATGCGTTCTCATCTTAGCTATGTCTCTCTTATATTCTTCATCAGTCATCTGCTTCCACATGCCATTTTTCTTGGAATCTTCCTTCTTCACATTGTGGTTGCCTCCTGAACCTCTAGTATGAATTTCAATGGTCATATTCTTCAGTTCTTTCACCCTCTATGAGCTACACTAGCCTCTGCAGTAACAGTCCCTCCTGCTATAACTTACCTCACCAAACTTCCTTTGTGCTTGTTCTTTTGGCAAGAAATGGTTCTTAATCTAGAACACTCCTTGAGCAGTCCTCTATGGTCCTTCTAGGCTTACCCTCACAACTCATCTACACTTGAGAACACTATTGTCCTCTTATATTTCAACCTCAGCTAAAATACTAGGTTCTGACCACACTTCTTCTTCCTCCTAGAAAACCATTGCTAGGTTCCTTCATCACTGCCCTTAAAGGCTGTAATCTTCTTGCTGAGATGTTTTCACTCCTATTGCTACATCTATTAAACTCTTATGATCTTCTTCTGAGTGTGATAAATTACTTGTCAATTCCATAATCCAAAATAAAACTGGAACAAAACATTCTTACCTTATTTTATATTCTACTACTTCATTCATGTGGTTGTAGCTCTTATGCTTTTTCATAAGCCTTCAGTCCAAAGTCTTACCTCTTAAGGTTCACTCGATTAGAATTAATGAGAAATATTTCTCAAATTTTCTTAGTTCAAAGTCCTTCACACCGCCTCTCAGATCTTGTTGCTCTGATACCAATTGATGCAGTCGTACCTGCAAATTAACTTATAAATGTGGACCTGTGGCTTATGACCCACATAACTTCCTTTATACGCAGTGGGGGAAAATATCAGAATAAAATACATACATACATGAAAACGATCAACATCGTTCTCAACCATATAATTCTCATAACCCAAAACACATTCAAATGCATGGGACCTCCTTACCAGAGGGTCCCACACTCTTCTGACCAAAGGCAACACATCACAATCGTTGCCCGCAACTTCTAACTCTTTACATATAAGCTAAGCCATAAAACTTGTGACATGCACATTTGCACCAAGCCGACATGTGGTTTCTCCTTGTTGCATCGCATCACATCCCATTTAACATTTCGTGTGAACAGTTAAACGGTATCCTCTATACCTTGCGAAGTGCATAGTCATGATGCCTCATCCGCCATTGATCTGTTATGTGATCCAAGGCTCTATGCAACTTCCCTTCCATGCCACTTTGCATTGCAAGTTAAAATATTTAACTTGCGAAAATCCTTAACTCTTAAGTATTTCAATCGCTGATGCGAAATTTTGCCTCGTCGACATGTGTTTGTTTCGGTCTTCCTTAACTGTTCATATCTTGTCTTTGGATCTGCAATTTAATCGAAGTCGTCTGCTCAACAGTATTGGCTCCTCTTCACTTCTTTTTCCCGCTCTAATATTCGTCGTCAATCCTTAAACTTCTGACTCGGCGCTTCAAACCTCGCCATCGATTTCTCCTTAGGAATTATGCTACATATTCTATTCCTTGTTCAAGCTGCTCTTCTTTCTGATGTCATTGCTCTGCAATGTGGCTCCCTCCACGCTAATCTCTCCTATATTTTTCAGTTTATTCGGAATTATTCAACACTGTCTCTTCTGAGCATTGTGTGGTCTGCAAATGCACGGATTCCCTTGTGAGCTTGTTCTTCATCTCTTATCCCTTGATTTCTGCACCAGATTTGCCTGTGAGAAGTTCACAAGGACTGCATCCTCGTCCTCAATCCATCTAAGTATTAACATAAATACAATACACATATATCATACAACATAAATGCAATATTTAACTTTGACAAGGAAATAAAACCAATGGGTTGAAACAAAGAGCCCGATTACAATCCGAAACACTTGGAATTTAATCATAAGGAAAAATACACAGAACCGAGCCCTTGGATAGTTGGTTTTTACATTTTTTCTTATTCTCTGTTCAACCCTCTCTCACACCTATTTCCCTCTTGTTCTCTCTTTCTCTCTATGGAAGGCAGAACCCCAAAATGGTGGATTTGGTTTTGTTTTATGCCTTTCCCCAAAATTCGTATATGGTTGAGAAAATCTTATTCAATTTTAGAACAGTTTATTCAAATAAATGTCTAACTAATCCTAATCTAACTATTCTTTTAACCTACAGATTACAATGGCTATGTTAGCCCAAACTAAATTTTAAAAAAAATACTTTAAAATAAAGTCTTCAATTTATTAAGACTGCTAGTCCTCTTCCCAAGCCACAACATGTGACCAGCTTGTCACATTGTTGACTCTGCCTTAATGCTCCTACATCATTTTTACCCTTAAACTACACGGAGATTTTTGAGAGAATTTTTCAATTAGACATGTCAAACTTTTAATAGAAAAAACGTACAACAATAAAAAAAATAATGATTCAAAAAGTAATATTCCTTTAAACATTTTTCTAGAATTAGATGTATATATTACTACAAAGAAACCATTATAAATATCACTTTTGTTATATTTAATTTTCATATATCAATATAAAAATTAAATATTTTATTGTCATGTTACTTTTTTTAGGAATATTATGAAAATATCAAAGGCTGAACGAGCTAATATCATAAATATGCCACTAGGAATGTCCAAAAAGGTGTACAAGGAGATGGTCAAAGAAATGGAGATAATTGCATCAAACAAGGAGCAATATCAACAACCATGTGCTTCAAATGTAATATGTAATCATTGAATTTTTTTATTAGGCACAATAAATAAATAATTTAGCATTAAATATTAATTTTCAAGTATTTTCTTGTAGAAAATAAAATAAAATGGACCCCATTCAGCACATAAAACAGGATGACAAGGAAGGAAAGGGTTGATATCTATGTTTGTGAGTAATTGTTACTTCCTTATAACAACTTAACTAGATTTCATTTTTGTATATTTTAATTTTTTTCACAACAATCGTCATTGAATGTTTTCAAACAAGTGCTAACTTACAAATAATAACCATAATAAGAATTGAATGGAATTGGGTTAAATATGGGTTGTCAGTATATGTTGGCATATCAAAAATTAATTGTGGAATTTGTAAGTATCTATCTTGTTTTACTTAGCTACATCTATAATTAACAAAACAAAAAAATATTTTATATTAAATATACGATTTGTTATGGGGTATAAAACTTGCAGGAAACAAAGTATGGAACTTGATTTGTAATTTTCATTATTCTCACCAATGTAGATACACCCATTACACTTTATTTTTATGTTTGTAGATGGAACTTGGAGAAGAAGAAAACAATCAACACAATGAAAAAAAAATTCATCCAAATAACCCAAGTCATGGAAGTTCATCATAATAGCAGTTCCAGTGAAGAATTATGATCAATATGTTTGGATATCAAAGCAAGGCATTGTATTTTTTGAAATATTTGTCTGATGAATTGGACATTTTGTTTAATGTAATGGAAATAATGTCCCAATTTAAAGACAAAGGGATACCAATAATTGTCCCATTTTGTATGACAAAGAGTACCTTATTCATACATATATAATAAAAGGAGTTTTAATTTATTCTATTGCATTCTCCATTGTCACTGTGAAATGTTACACCACTAATTAAATATATGAATGATTAGATATTATAATGAAGAGATGCAAAATATGATGATATGATATAACAAATTCATTGAAACATCACATTCAAATGCACTAATAAAAATTTAATTTATATGAATACTATTACAAGATATGTGTCAACTTTTGATAAATAATGAATTTTAAAAAGTCACAATAATTTCATTGTCAGAGGTCGATGTTTCTAAAAAATAGAAAATAAGCATTGATGTGTGTGTATGATATTGTGCACAAATGTGTTCATATGATACTGCACACACGTGAATTTCTATGACCTATGAGCATCGCACCAAATACCGATACCAATTAGAACACCCGGTGCACTTTATCAACGACTATGACTCGGGTGAATAGGCATTGAATGCACCGGTATGGTTTTCCTTTAACGCGTTGGTGCATTTTTACAACTTAATGGCCTAGTGCATTTTTATACCTTACCATCCTGGTGCAAATTTACACCTTAATGGGCACTGGTGCATGCACCTTCTATCATATTGGTGCCTATTTTTTGGTGACATGCACTAGGAAATTGCTAAATTCCCGAGGGCTTCCAAAATTTGTTTTCCATCCCGGTGTTTGGTATGTTTACAGTACCTATGCATACAGGTTAAAACACATCGGTGTGTTCACACATGAAGCACGCACCGATAAGAAATACATCCATAAAAACCTCTGCCCACCCTTTTTTTTTTAGTTGTATAGAATTTCCCTTAGAATCTTTGTCAAAACATTCGTTACCAAAACGGATGTTGTAGAAAATGTTTTTTTTGACAATTTTGGTTAGTTTTATAACACTAAAAACCTCCTTTATAACCTCCACTAGAGGTTATTTTCCTTGTAGTGCATTATGTTATGTACCTTACCTCATTGTTGAAGACTCCTCATCGCCAAAAATTCGATGGGAATTCCTCTATCAACTTCAACACATTTATTCCATGGGAGTGGCCTAAAGGGAACTGCACATTCGATCCATTTTCCTCATTGATGGGTGCATCAAATAAAGCATAGGGATCCCTTAGTGTCCGTTGAATTGGCTCTTTCTCACGTGCTCGATCTCAACCCATTATGGAATAATAGAGAACCATAAACTTGATGGTCCAGTTCTTAAGTGGATTGTACCATCAATATTCATTGGGAACATGTGACACATTACCGAACCTCATAAGGGAGTTTCCCTTCATGTAGTTCCCCACATGCCCAACATTCAATAGTTCATGATCCAACCTTAGATGTAGTTTAATATATTTGACTAGCTTAGTTTATTTCTTTCTTAGATCCCACATCATAAGCCTTCCTTTTAGTAGTTTTGTTTAGATATTTAGAGCCCCTTCTTGTTTACGAGGGGTTCTCTAGTTGCGATCATCTCCTCATATTGGGATTGGGGAATTTGGTCTTACGTACCCAAATTAATAGTAATTATTTTATCAGTCTTGGACCTTTTATTCCAAGAACATGTATATGGTACTATGTATTCCGTTCGGTCACTTTATGGCCCATTGATGCAAGCACATTGATGTACTATATAATGTTTTTCTTATATCCACTTTGTTGGGTACATCATTATTACTTGTATTGAATTATCTTAGTGGGTATGGGTATGCCTCCCCTACCTCACTGGGATCATGTAAACACAGTTGAGACTTTTATTTGATGACTAGTAACCACATCTTTCTACTATGGTTCAAATCCTTGTAGGAATGTCCCTGTCTTTATTTATCACTCCATGTGGAGGGTTTATCCTTGGGCATGAATATATGGTTAGGGGCATCATATCCTTGGGCATGAACATTTTAGATAACCCTAGTTTTGTGGCTTTTCTACAAATTGCAGCTAATTAAAAACATATGTTTCCAAGGATTCCTAATTTAGTTATGGAAGTAGCTATGCTTTTTAATCTATTTGCAACCTACAATTCATACTTTCTCAATGATGGGAATTATCAGCCTTATGATTCAGGCCTAGGGATGTCTCATTTGGTATAAATTTGAAAGGTCGATGGATTTTTGAGCCATACTTTTCATTTTGGTACATTTTCGTGCTTCATTTTCTATCTGTGCTCAGGAAATAAAATGTTGCAGATGGTTCTTAAAGCTCAAAAAAGTAAATTTCAATAAAAATTTTGGGGACGGGATAGTTGTTTTGATGACTCAAGTATTTTCTCTATGCTTAGCCTTAAGTGCAATCTATTTCAGGTTTTTATTTGTTTCTAGTATATTGTCTTTACCTTGATGGATATTTGAGGTTGAGTTTCTTAGTGTGAAGTTAACTTTTCTCTTCAATAATATTTAGTCATATATGTACCTGTTTCCTATTACTCATGGCGAAGTTATCTAGTGGGTTTGGACTTGTATTGTTGTCCTCAACTGCAAATGAAGAATTTTTGTGAATTATATGGTTCCTTGGGGTGTTAATATTGGGTTGGGGACTTGCTTCAATTTGGGGGTAGAAGCTCTGCTTAGGCTTTAGATTTTTCCTTTGGGTTTCACTTGTATTCTTTATTGCTCATTGGGCCTCTATTATGTCATGGGGGATGCAAAATAGTTTTAACTATGGAAATTGCAAGAAACAATTCTCACACTTCAACTGAATTATAACGAAATGGTTTCCAACATAACACTCCATAGGAATTTTAATTAAGTATTACACCTAGTTTTAGAATTTGGAAGATGAAATCCATGTTATATGTTAAACGATGGCGACAATCTTCGTGACTTTATGCCAACGACATTCAATTCCCTCTCTAGTCAACTCTTCAACTAATCCTCCTCCTATGCATTGTCGAAATTTAAATGAAGCAATTCAAGACATGGAAATGGGCTCAATTCATGATGTTTTGTATTTTCTAGTTGGTTAGGTTTTATGGAGTTTATAGTATTTAAAGAATTGAGTGTCTTTGGAAACCTTTTACTTTCCAATGTTGCAATATAGCAATTTGGTATAATTCACATTTTGTAGCTTGATTATGAAGTGACAATCTTTCTTATCCACACTAACTAGGATTATATGTTTTATATTTTGATATTTGATATACTTGTTGAATTCCAATCCCAAATTTTACTTGAATTAAAATTATGATTTTTATTTTTTTTAAAATATTTTAAAAAAAACTTATTAAAATAAATTTTAATTTCTATAATTCTTATATTTAAATTAATTCAAAACTAAATTTTTTATTTATAGAAAGATTTAAAATTAGCATAATTTCCTTTAATTTTAACTTCCATTAATAATATACAACATAACTAAATACAAACTTATTTTCACATGGTTACTTCTATAGATATCTAAATACGAAAATAACATCATAAAAAAAATATTAATTCTATTTTACATACTTTTCCATATTAATAATAAAAAACTAAACAACATTTTATTTAACTTTTTCAATTCAACCACCTAAAATTTATTTATTTATTAAATGTTTCATATATATATAGACATAATACAAAATATTTACTAGATATCATTTTTTGGGATTCAATTGCTTTGAGTGAGTCATTCAACTATGACCATTCTCATAATTTTTGAATAACTTAACATTCACAAGGGTGAAGAAGTGGGATTAAAGCTAGTGAAATGAATCACATAGCATCAATCATCACTTTCGCTTTCTCATGTCTTTTGAATAGTCCACTTAGCACTCAAAGGGGTGAAGAAGTGGCATTGAAACTAGTGAAATGAATCACATAGCGTCAATCATCACTTCCGAGGCTTACACCCGGTAACCAAGACTTCCCCGAAGGTCACCCATCCTAGATCACCTATGACTCAAGTGCGCTTAACTATAGATTTTTCCCCACAATCAAACCCATTAATATAATCTAATTTTAATTTTATAAATTTTAGATTTTAAAAAATTATATTATTATTATTTTAATATTTTTAAAATTTAAATAATAATAAAATAATGATTAACATATATATATATATAATTTTACTAAGTTAAAAAAGCAAATACATTAATAATATAATAAATATTTTTTAAATTATATAAAATTATAAAATAAAATTAGTTTTCCAAAAAATTAAATTTAATATGTTTTTGTTTCTATTATTTATTAACTAATATTTTTTTTAATAACAAAATAATTAGAACAATTATATTTATATTATTTTTAATATATTCTATGATTATTACTTCGCAGTTATATTTTATTGGTTGACGTCGCTAAAGCGTAGAGAAGTAGGCTAAACATGCGAAATTTTGGAGAGTGATGTGACATTGCAGGGATGTTCATACATACCATACCACGGTGATGCCCCCCGAAAAATTAAAATTTGAATTTATATAACGTCTCGGCCGATGTTTTTCACACTGGCTGCTTTCAATGGGAAGATACGCCATTCAATTGCTACAGTGATTCCTGGAGGGTGTAGTGAAAGGCTTCCAATCCCGCTTTGTGCGTAAGTTTGTTATGAATTCGTGGAAGGGGCCACAGATTGCCGGCCTGTTCATGATTCTACACCACGGATGTGAGGGGTTGTGTCTTGGATTTGCAGAACATTCTGCAACAATTTTCACTCTATACTATTTGTAGGGTTGCGTTCAGAGTCGTTCTCGCGTGCCTAGAGATGTCTCTTCCAGTGTCAAAGCTAGGGCGGGCCTTGTGTATTTTGCTCAGTGCTGAGATTAAAACCTTGAAAATTTCAGATTCAGTCCATTGAAGTTGTAATATCTCTTTTATCACACTTCCCCGACAATATATATTGTAATGGATTCCAACTTGCAAATTTTTTTGGGTATTCTTTTTAAAGCTTGGGCTTTATAACTTAAAAATAATAAATTTTATTTTATATAAAACATTTATTTTTCACTAAATGATTATTAAAATGTATGATACTAATTTTTATCATAGGGTAATTGTAAATAGTTTAGTCTTTTTCTTTTACATTTTATTTTATTTTAAGATAATTTTTTATAGATAAGTTCATTTCTATAACAAAGTGAAAAGATAATCGATCTTATTGAATAAATAGCGTGGATGCATTGCCAAGAGATATCAATTGAAAAATAGCTGTTATTAGTTAGTCATTGGCAACTAGTTGTTAATTAGTTATCAGAAAATTATTATTATTTTATTTTAGTTATTAGAAAATTATTATTATTTTATTTTCGTTAATTAGTTATTAGAAAATTATTATTATTTTATTTTAGTTGGCAAGTAGCCGTTAATTAGTTAATACAAAAATATTATTATTATTATTTTTTCTAGAGAATTTTATTAAATAGGTTAATGAATAATAATATTTTGAGAAAAATATTCAAAAATTAATTATAATGCGATAAAAGTTAAGGCTAAAAAAAAGATTTATAAATAATAAAAAATTTAAGAAATTTTATTTTCTTTATAAATAATAATAATAGGGGTTTATTTTCTTTATAAATAATAATAGTGGTTGAATTTTTATTTTTTTTTAAATCAAGAAAAAGGAGAAAACACAACAGACCAATTCTTAGTGAGTTTCCAACCATCATCCCTATTGAGATTCTTAGCATGCCTTTCAATCTCAATTGATTCCCTAAGCTTTCTATGGTGGAAGCGATCAACCCTATAAATGACTTTGGAGTCCTCAATGCATACATGGTGACATGAATTTTCCCCATGTCTCGCAAGAGCAGATGTGTGGGACCAATTGTGTCTAATGTCAACAACATGCTCCTAGATTCTTTGTCTAATGGATCAACTTGTTTCCCCAAATATAGGGAGTACCGCAGGAACAAGGAACCATGTAAACACCTTTCATGTCTTTAGGGTCAATAAGGTCCTTGACAAATTCGAGGGAGTTTCTAATAGTACACTTGGGTTTGAAAGAAGAGGAGACATTATTTCTCCTAAGGGCATGGGAAATTTTGTCCGTGGTCGCTTGGATAAAAGGGATATGAACCTTGAAGATAGGCTCCAACTGCGTAGATGTTCCTCTTAACCCCTTATTAGCTTTGTGAAAGGTCTTAAGGCCTTGAGATCTACTATATCCATTATTCTCAAAAATATCAAGAAGATGGCATTTCTCCGAATCTAAGTGGTTATCATCAGAGATTCTTAAAGCACAGGTAGCAAGAGTGCAAAGAACACCAAATTTCTGAGCTGAAAAATTATTAGAAGCAACATGAAGATATTGTTCTATGTGATTTTTCCTGCGATAAACTTGGTGGGAAATGGAACCATCATTGTTTCTCAAAAGGAGGATATATAAGAATGTAAGGTAGCCATCCACCTCAACTTCCATCATGAATTTGATGGAATCTGATTGGGAATTCATATGACCAGGGCAAAGATCTAACTTTTCATGACCGTGGGGCCATATGACACAAGTATTATCTATGAACCTCTCCCATTTCTTATGGAAAAAATGAGCTAAGGCTAAGGCCTTCATTTCAAAATTCTTCATAAATAAGCTAGCAACAATAGGAGAAAGAGGGGAACCCATAGAAACACTGCAAGTTTTCTCCTTAAAAAAATTATACAAATTTATAATTTGCACATATATATATATTTTTAGTTAATTTTATCTTAAAAAATATATAAATTTCCATATTTGAAATTCATTGTTTCATAAGTATCCATAACTATTTCAATGCACCCTCGTTGTAGAAATTGAATGGTGTATCTTCCCATTGAAATCATCCATTGTGAAAAACATCGACGGAGAGGTTATTTAAATTTAATTTTGAATTTTTCGACAAGTTTTCAAATTAAAACTCAAAATTCAAAATAGCATGTCATTAATGGTATAGTACCAAAGTGGAAGGGGCTAGAAAGGAGGGGCTCAAAACCATCGCCATGGTATGGTATGTATGCCCATCCATCTAATTTCACATCACTCTCCAAAAAATTTCCATATTTAGCATATTTTTTTGGGAACCATCGCCATGATATGGTATGTATGACCATTCATGCACTATGAGATCACTCTCCAAGTCCAAAAATTCGCATGTTTATCCTACTTATTTTTTTGTTGGAAGAGATGATTTGCTATGACACGTTTTAGTTTATTTTTCAATAGTAACAATAATTTAGGAAAATTTGAGATGTAATAATTATATTCGATACAATATCTCTTTATCACACTTCCCCAACAATATATTGTAATGGATTTCAACTTGCAAATTTTTTGGGTATTCTTTTTAAAGCTTGGGCTTTATAACTTAAATAATAAATTTTATTTTATATAAAACATTTATTTTTCACTAAATGATTATTAAAATGTATGATATTAATTTTTATCATAGGGTAATTGTAAATAGTTTAGTCTTTTTCTTTTACATTTTATTTTATTTTAAGATAATTTTTTATAGATAAATTCTTTTCGGATTAATCACAACATTAAGATTTAGTCGACATTTCTAATCATCTAATGTGGTTCATTCCCATAACAAGGTGAAAAGATAATCGATCTTATTGAATAAATAGTGTGGATGCATTGCCAAGAGATATAATTGAAAAATAGATGTTGTTAGTATTGAATAAATAGTGTGGATGCATTGTCAAGAGATATCAATTGAAAAATAGCTCTTGTTAGTTAGGCATTGGCAACTAGTCATTAATTAGTTATTCGAAAATTATTATTATTTTATTTTAGTTGGCAAGTAGCCATTAATTAGTTAATTAGTTAATAAAATTATTATTATTATTATTATTATTATTATTATTATTATTATTATTATTATTATTATTATTATTATTATTATTATTATTATCATCATCTTCTAAATAATTTTATTAAATAGGTTAATGAATAATAATATTTTGATAAAAATATTCAAAAATTAATTATAATGTGATAAAAGTTAAGGCTAAAAAAAGGATTTATAAATAATAAAAATTTTAAGAAATTTTATTCTCTTTATAAATAATAATGATAGGGGTTTATTTTCTTTATAAATAATAATAAGGGTTGATTTTTTTTTTTTAATCAAGAAAAAGGAGAAAACACAACAGACCAATTCTTAGTGAGTTTACAACGATCATCCCTGTTGAGATTCTTAGCATGCCTTTCCATCTCAATTGATTCCCTAAGCTTTCTATGGTGGAAGCGATCAACCCTATAAATTACTTTGGAGTCCTCAATGCATACATGGTGACACAAATTTTCCCCATGTTCCGCAAGAGCAAATGTGCGGGACCAATTGTGTTTAATGTCAGCAACATGCTCCTAGATTCTTTGTCTAATGGATCAACCTGTTTCCCCAAATATAGGGAGTACCGCAGGAACAAGGAATCATGTAAACACCTTTCATGTCTTTAGGGTCAATACGGTCCTTGACAGATCCGAGGGAGTTTCTAATAGTACACTTGGGTTTGAACGAAGAGGAGACATTATTTCTCCTAAGGGCATGGGAAATTTTGTCCGTGGTCGCTTGGATAAAAGGGAGATGAACCTTGAATATAGGCTCCAGCCGCGTAGATGTTCCTCTTAACCCCTTATTAGCTTTGTGAAAGGCCTTAAGGCCTTGAGATCTACTATATCCATTATTCTCAAAAACATCAAGAAGATGGCATTTCTCTGAATCTAAGTGGTTATCATCAGAGATTCTGAGAGCATAGGTAGCAAGAGTGCAAAGAACACCAAATTTCTGAGCTGAAAAATGATTAGAACCAACATGAAGATATTGTTCTATGTGATTTTTCTTGCGATAAACTTGGTGGGAAATGGAACCATCATTGTTTCTCGAAAGGAGGATATCTAAGAATGTAAGGTAGCCATCCACCTCAAGTTCCATCATGAATTTGATGGAATCTGATTGGGAATTCATATGACCAGGGAAGGGATCTAACTTTTCATGACCGTGGGGCCATATGACACAAGTATTATCTATGAACCTCTCCCATTTCTTATGGAAAAAATGAGTTGAGGCTAAGGCCTTCATTTCAAAATTCTCCATAAATAAGCTAGCAACAATAGGAGAAAGAAGGGAACCCATAGAAACACCGCAATTTTTCTCCTAAAAAAAATTATACAAATTTATAATTTGCACATATATATATTTTTAGTTAATTTTATCTTAAAAAAATTATATAAATTTCCATATTTGAAATTCATTGTTTCATAAGTATCCATAACTATTTCAATGCACCCTCGTTGTAGAAACTGAATGGTGTATCTTCCCATTGAAATCATCCATTGTGAAAAACATCGACGGAGAGGTTATATAAATTTAATTTTGAATTTTTCGACAAGTTTTCAAATTAAAAATCAAAATTCAAAATAGCATGTCATTAATGGTATAGTACCAAAGTGGAAGGGGCTAGAAAGGAGGGGCTCAGAAACCATCGCCATGGTATGGTATGTATGCCCATCCATGTAATTTCACATCACTCTCCAAAAATTTCCATATTTAGACTATTTTTTTGGGAACCATCGCCATGATATGGTATGTATGACCATTCATGCACTATGAGATCACTTTCCAAGTCCAAAAATTCGCATGTTTATCCTACTTATTTTTTGTTGGAAGAGATGATTTGGTATGACACGTTTTAGTTTATTTTTTAATAGTAACAATAATTTAGGAGAATTTGAGATCTAATAATTATATTCGATACAATTATTTTATAAATGTCACCATAAGTTTCAACAAATTTGAAATCACACACTTGGGAAAATAAATTGTAGGAGCTAAGATCCTTTGACTTGACTTGTATTAATGTAACTAAAGAGAGAAATATTTTTAAGTTCATTAGTATTATTTTTCTATTTCTTTAAATTTATGTTTTGAATTTTAAAATTCATTTAATTTATTTTATTTTTTGGACACAAATGAATAATGACTGTATTAAATTTGCACCCAGTGGTAGAAAATATACAAGAATTCATTATATTGCAATTTCTTCCATGGGATACTCCATTGAGGTACTAGCTAAATGTATGAGAGACAAATCCAAGTATTTTCACACGTACTACAACTAAGTCCTCCATGTTTGCAAGAGTAAATTCATACATATTGCAAGCATAAGAGTATGTAGAAACATTACATTTTTCTATTTGGGAGGCTTTTGGAACAAGAGTCCATGCGGAGTTGGGATCCTTAAGCCAAGTTAACATCTATTTCATGTTCTCGCTTTTCTTTCTCGAATTTCCTGCCCCTTGTGAGAGGTGGTACCAATAGATTCCTTGAAAGGGATGTAGCACACCTCTCCCCTCACATATACCCACTTTCACTAAGTTACCCAGGTTAAACATGAGATGAGGGGTTGTTATGAAAAGAATCAACCTCCTAGGTGACCTTAAGGAAATGGAGTCAAGAAAAAAGACCTTACTGACATCCCTCGAGTGACTTAGGACCCTCAAGGAGTAACCCAACCCCTCAAGGTGTCCATCCCCTGATCCAACTTATTGTTCCCTATTGTGAAACCAGCTCCAAAAATAGAAGAAAAGAGATATCAATGCCTTAGAAATAAGGCACTTCGAGGGGGAAACCCCCAATACAGTACATAAATGAACAATTTTTGGATTATTCGAACTACAAAACCTCCTTTATATATACAGGAGTCCATGGGGCCACAATGTAATCCTAGCCGACCTAACAATAATAATTTAAGGGCACAATAATAACAATATGGGGGTTACAGGGGTACAATAATAACAATAAGGGGGTTACACTAACAACAATTAGGGACTATACTAGTAATATAGGGACCTAACATGCCCCTCTCCTTCAAAAAAGTGTTGTCCTCAATGCTTGAGTAGCTCTGGGTGCTTCTGTATAAAATTCTCATCCTCCCATGTAGAATCTTCGGTGGGTAAGTTCTTCCACTTGATGAGATACTCTGAAATTGATCGATTCCGTAGTTGTCGAGTTCTTGTTTCCGTGACCGCTTCCGGTTCCAATATGATTTTTCCTTCCTCATCAAGTTCTGGCAATATTGTTTGAACCGGAATATTTTCACCTATAACCTTCTTTAAGCATGAAACATGGAAAACTGGATGTACTCGCGAAGAAGCAGGAAGCTCCAATTTGTATGCCATAGTACCAATCTTTTGCAACACCTTGTAAGGACCATAGTACTTTGGCGATAATTTATTATCCTTCTTAGCTTGCTTGAGGGACATTTGTTTGTATAGTTGTAGCCGTAAAAATACCCAATCTCCTACATCAAAACTTCTCTCGCTGCGATGTTGATCTGCCTGTTGTTTCATTCGATTTTGTGCCAAATTCAGGTTATCCTTTAAGAGTTGGAGAACTTCTTGTTGATGCTCGATGTGATCTTCCACTACTTGAACCTTTGAATTTTCCCTCAAAGATGATGTGATGGATGGTGGATGATATCCATAAAGTGCCATAAATGGGGTCATTTTTGCTGCAGTATGGAAGGAAGTGTTATACCACCATTCTGCAAGACGCAACCACTTGACCCATTGTGTTTGTTGATCAGATACAAAACAACGAAGATATCCTTCTGTCGTAGCCTTTACAACACCCTCCAAAAATTCACCATCTAAATTTTTTTGAGCCCCCTAAGCATCGAAAAGCTAAGTCAAAATCTGAAGTTCAAGTCTATTTCAGGAAAAGCCTTAAGTCGCTGAGTCATAGTATAGGTATTTTTCTCAATTTCCGACATAGCGACCCTGCGACCTATCAGGTCGCCAGGTTGCGAAGTCGCAAATCGCACTCAAACTTCAAAATCACAACCTAGTGACTTTGTGCCCCTGCGACCCTCCAAGTCGCAAGGTTGTAAGGTTGTGAGGTCGCACCTCTCTTAAGCGCGAGATATTTGCGACCCATCGACCTCATTAATTTCCCGCACGTGCGACCCTTTTATAAATAGAAGGGTCACTAGCTTTCATTTCACACACACGATGGAGAGAAATAAAACGCTTCTAATAGGCCAACTAGTGAGCGATTTTCTCGGGTAAGTTTCCTATTCCTCCTGATGTTTCCATTTTTTCCTTTTGTTGCCCTATTCCACTTACCTTAGCCCTTTTAAAGCCACCCACTATTCCCCATTGCTGATCCTTTGGAACCTGAGATCTTTCAAATTATCCAAACCCTACTCTTTCTTACATAGTTTTGTAAATACAGCCATCCAACCTCCCGTGTTTTTTTTTTCTCCTAATGACACCTTCACCTCCATTTATTGGGTTTTCTCACTCATTCCTTGCGTTGTTTCAAGTTAAAAGTGAAGAAAAGGACTGCGTCGCCATGTAAATCTCATGGCTAGCCCTAGCGCGACCTCCGACCCTCATGACCTCGTGACCCCCACAACCCAGTGACCCCAGTCACTAAGTCACCAGGTCGTAGTCCCACTCAAAACTGAACTGTTGTGACCCTACGACTCAACGACCCAGGTTGCTAAGTCGCCAAGTCACATTTCACTCGAAATTGGACTTTCGCGACCTTGCGACTCAGCGACCCGGTCACAAGTTGCTAAGTCGCAAGGTCTCACCCCCGTGAATTGTTAAACCGATGCGACTTAGTGACCCAGCGACCCGGTCGCAAGGTCGCCAAGTCGCAAGGTCACTCCTTTCTAAAGTTTAAACCTCTGCGACCCAATGACCCAAGAAATAGGTCGCCAAGTCAAAAGTCCACCCTTTCCTGGATTTCAGTTGGTCAGAGTTAAAAGTGGTACCTAACCATTTATTATTATGGCATCTTTCTTATCCTGGGACTGTTTTATAAACATGCCAGGGAACCTTGAAGCAGAGTTAGAGTGCATCTCCATCTCTTCAGCCTCAAGCGACATTGGACCCCCAGAAGTTCATAAGAAAAACAAGGGCCCTAAGATAGAAATCACAGAAGATGAAATACCAATGTCTCCTCCCCCAATCTATGGGGACACCGCATGTACATTTAGCAGAGGAGAAATTATGAGTTGGTATCAAGTATACCAAGAATTCACCCAACTAGAATTTCCAGAGGACCTCCCCGACCGAAAACTATATGTACAAGTTAAGAGGTCGAAGCTTCACTACGCAGGTGCCCACCCAGTTATATTTCCATGTGCAGAAGTGATTGAATGGATCATATAGAACATTGACCCCAAGAAGTGGGTAATTCGAGACTACGAGGGAAAGAATTTTGTGAATCTAAAAGGCTTGGATGCAGAGTATTATTATGCACTTCCAAAACGAGAAAAAATATTCACAGAGGAATGGGCCACCACCCATGTGGTCCCCGTAGCATACACCTTGAGAGGATGGTAGGAAGAACCCGAGATGTTCAAGATCAAGAAAAATCAGGAGTACCCAGTAGCAGGCCTCATAAAGGTATACAAGTTGGTGGTAGCTATGCTCTGTAGCATATATGGTCATCCTGATGCCACCACTTTTAGTGGTACTTCGGTAACCCTGATGAACTTTGTCACTGTATATGGCACCCTTTTCAATTGGCCAACTTACTAATTGTGACTCTCAAAACAAACATATCTGTAGCACTGGCACCAGAGGAAGGATATTCGTCTGAATTCTACATGGCCTCTTACCTGTTGGATGCAGTTTGTTCCAGGTGCTACTTTGATGGATGAGCCCACAACTGGGATCAGGAGCAGGCACACCCGATTCACAAAGAATTGCAGGTATTCTGGGACTCTAAATACAAGTAGGATATAGAGTCAATCTCACAAATTTTCATCCCTACACTCTACAAGAAATTGTTAAGTCATGATACCCCATGCATGTCCTGGCGAGCCATGGAAAAGTTGGTCAAAGTAGCACATTGGTTTCCATTTGCAGAATACACCTTTATTCAAATCTTCGGTTCATTCAAGACTCCCCATGCTCTGCCCCAATTTGTCACGGACAAGATTCTTCTTCAAGAAGTATGTTATCAGATGAATTTTGGCTTCTCAAAGGTCCTTACTAAAGGTAAGAAAAATCCGTGGCCTACATTGCCACTCACCATCGGTGCTTACACAGTCAAGGATTTCAGGGAGGTAGAGGCAAAATCTGAACAAATAAAAGGTTTCTACCTAGGGCCGTTGGATCACTGGACATACGATCGTGAGAGGATAGTCCCTAAACACTGTAACGAGCCAAGTTCAAATGGAACTACCAGCATACTAAACGCCCATTTGAGGATGTGAAAAGAAACTGGTATAACATGGATAGGGAACTCACCCTGGGAGCATGGTCCGATCAGGAGGATCAAGATGATCATACTCTGGAGAAAAGAATCCATGAGTTGGGAGGCGCCTCTTCTTCCCAGGCCAAGAAGCCTTAGACCAGCATAGGCCACAACTCTGCCACCCAACAGAAAGAGAAGGAAGAGGAAGCACAACTAGAAGCTGAAAAGAAATCGAAAGAAGCTGAAGATAGGCGTAAGAAAAACCTGAAGACAGAGCAGAAAAAGAAACAGGCGGAGGCTGCTAAGAAAAGGAAGGAAGAGGAGGAAGCGAAAGCAGAAGCTGAGTGACAGCTCAAGAAATAATTGGATCAGGTGGAGGCCAAACACAGAAGGAAGGAAGAGCAAGAAACCAAAGCAGAAGTTGAGTGGAAAAGGAAGGAAGAAAAGGAATCAAGAGAAGAAGAGGAACGAAGAAGGAAGGAAGAAGAGAAAATAAAAGCGGAAGCAGAGCACAGGAAAAAGGAAGAATAGGATAAGGCAGAGGCAGAGTGGCTTCTGAAATAAGCAGAAGAGAAAAAGAGAAAAGAGGAAGAGGATCAAATATCCAAAGACACCGAGACACTTCCCCTAGTAACAGGAGTACAAAACGAGCTACCGCCCATCAAAGTACTTGTAATTAGCACACGTTTTTCACTCTCAGAGCCAGGATCCTCTAAAGTATAGGAGGAGGAGGTGTTCAACCTAACGAGACTCACCTATGATCAGTTTTCCTTCAAGATCTGGAAAGAAAAGAGGAGGCGCCTAGCACGAAACCCTGTCGCCCCATTCACACCCACGACAGAAAAGGATATAGTCCTAGACACTAGGACCAACCTAGTGATGATAACATCAGTCGGCACTACTTTCACCATAGCGACAGAAGAAAATGTTAGCCGGATGAGTAGGGAAATCCTTTCCCTACAAAATAGATTACAGGACTCTGAACAAAGAGAAGCTAGGTGAGAGCAAGAAAAGAGAACACTAAGGGAAGAACTCCAACAGCTCCAAGGAAAAAACACCCTTATTAACAAAGTGCCACTTATTGTCCAGAGGGAGTTGGCAACGCTAGAAGCCACCATGAAGCAAGTGTACGGGGAGATGTTCACCATAAATAAAATCATCACGCCCCTCCTAAGGGCCCAAGTGGAAACGAAGAAGAGAAATGAGCAACTAAAAGAGGCCTCTACCACTTTAGATAGAATGATAGAATGGACAAGCAGATATCCGCAGGCTCCGAAAACCTTGCTCAAGAAATATTGGATTCACATTTAGAATGACAAGGTCCAAATTCGCATGAAGGTGCAACCCAATGAGAAATTACTTAAAGATCTGGAGAAGGTGATGTCCGCATATGAACATCTAATTAGCGGCATTGAATCGATGCATGAATTGCACCATATTCCTTCTTTAGGTGCGTTAAGCATGGAAAGGACACGGGGATAGGTATATCAGGAGTGTTACACCATTTTTTGGTCATCTAACTCTTCATCATTAGATGGACCTAAGTACACCATGTAAGACCAGTTTTACCCCAAGTAAAACTGCTTTCACTATGTTAATTAGGAAACCCCAAAAGGAATAATTAATTAAACCATAATTTAATTATTATTCCCGGTCATGTTTAACCCAAAAACAAAGAAATTAATGAGATAAACCCATAGTTATCTTATTATTTTCTAGGAATAATTATTTTAATAATATTCCTTGTTAAATATGACAAAATCAACCACCATTAATCAAATAAATCATTATTTATTTGATTATATCCCAACCACTTCCTTAAAAAGATAAATAAATCATTTATTTATTTATTTTTCACTAATCAAGGTATTTGACCCAAGTCAAACACCCTTTCCCTCCAACAAATAATAATAAAATATTCCATAGAGGTGGATCTAGATGTGATTAACATTATTTTAATCATGCACCAAGATCTAGAAGGACCCAATATTTTGTTATAAATAGGAGGGTTTCCCCATCATTCTTCACCTTTTGTTGCATACTAGATCACTCTGGATCTATACACTCGGTCTCATTTTCTGCCATTGTTGCTCCCATTGAGCTCTACCTTCTACATTGGGTTTTCTACATCTACAAGAGAGAAAGCTTAGATCTGAAGTGCTGAGGACTACAAAGAACCCATCCCATTGAGGAGATCTGGATACACCTTCTTGTTTCCTCCCAGGTGCCCTGTAATATAAAAATTCATTCAAAAATCGTGTTCTTGTCTTGTGTGTTGGATGCATGGAGAAAACTCTTTACTTTACTGCTTAATATCTTTCCATTTACAGATCTGTTTGTTGCAGCATTTTAACTACTAATTGCAGATCTGAAGATGTTTTGCAGCCATTATTGTTGTTAGGGCTATTAGTTATGCGTAGCTAAAGTGGTTCTTTTTCGTACGCTTCGACAAAGAAGTCATACTAACAAATGGCGACTCCACACGGGTTTTAAATTACGACCGCTGTCGTTTTTCATATTCCTGCATATCCAGCTACTTCAGGCCCTAGGGCTTCTTTTTTAGCTGCTTAGTTTTGCTCTTTTCATGTCATTTTTCTCACATAAAACCCTAAAAACCTAAAATTTCTAACTTCCGTGTGTTTCTGGCCCTATTGCGCAGGTAAGCGACACCAGCCGCACCTGAGACGGCAATTTTTCAAAAAATCTGCCGCCGAAACAGCCGGAACGGGGGGGTCGCACCTTTTGGCCCAAAACCTGCGACCTGGACGCACTTTTCAGCCTGTAACCTGCGACCTCAACCAAAATCAGGTCAGAACCTGCGACCTGCCTTTTTTCTAGCATTTTTTCTGTAATTTTTCTGGGTTCTGCTGCAGCCTCTGCCAGGGTTTTCCAGCCTCTGTCTCAGCCCGCCTTGACCAAGATCTGATCTGTTTTTACTCATCTAAGTGGGAACCCAACCCCTTAGGGCTTTAGTACCCTCCACTTTTTGTGGAAGAGTTTCAGCTGTTTCAGCCGTCGGTTTCAGAGCTTCAGCCCCCTCTTTTTCCAGATCTGTTACCTCACTTTCAGATCCTTTGAAATCAACCTCTTTTCCTTCCAAATCACCTCTTGTCGTTTTGTGTGGACCTCTGCTAAAGGCCTCTGCCTTGCCCTCCCCCCGGTTTTTTGCTGATTTCCCTTTTTCCAGCCACCTTGCCTCTGTCTCTTGGCTGTGATCTGCACCCCTTGTCTGCAGCTTTATCCTCCAGATCTCTGTCCCCTTTGACCCTAGATCTGTCGAGCTTCCTTTGTGTGTGTTTCCATGGTTTTTCCCTTTCTTTTCAGCATAGTTGTGAGAGACCCACCTTCTTGGTTTAGATAGATGCATACGTAGCTGTTATTTTTCTGTTATTTCAGCATTTTATTCTGTTCTCTGTAGGTTTATTTTCAGCTACGTCGCACACTTTTTCTTGCTCTCAAACAACGGAAAGGGTTTAAAAATTAAAATTAACGCACGCCACACACTGACCCTAAGTGAAGAAGCACCTGGTTAACACGGCCAGGCAAAGACTCTAAAATCAATCGTCACTGCACCTTTTCTGCCCTTGACCTGAATTGATTCTGTCTCTTTCTGCCCCTGTCGGTTTCCTTCTTCCTGTCATCATTGCGCCCCCAAGGCACCTTTCCCGGCGCCTCCTTGGCCTTCACCCTCAGTCTCCGGTCGATCGACATGCTCCGTCCCACCATCGTCGAGCCAGTCCTTCTCTGCTTCTTTGGGTTCTCCTTTTCCTTCTGGTTCTCCCCCCTATCACCTCCACTATGTCTGGTCCAGGGCCTAACACTAGCAGGAATCCCGGCCCTAATGCTGGGACTACTACTAGCAGAACCACCACAGGAACTACCTCGGCTTCACCTATGCTCCCCTTCTTGGCAGGCCTCAGCCTCCCCGATTTGGACCGGTTGATAAACGACCCTATACATCATGACGCTAGTTGGCCCGCTATGCCGACAAAGCTTCCTTCCGACATCCCAAAGTTTGAAGGTCGTGCTGGAGAAGATCCTTCAAATCATGTTCGATCTTTCCACATGTGGTGTTCATCTACCTCCATTATCGATGACTCTGTTCGTCTTAGACTGTTCCAACGCACGCTTACGGGCGAAGCTTCTAAGTGGTATGTTGACCAGCCCACTTCCTCCCATACCACCTTTGCAACTCTTGCCCGGGCTTTTTTATCTTACTTCCAGCTTCCCCTTCGTTATGACACTGGTATCGAACTTTTGACTTCCTTCAAGCAAACCTCTTCAACCCGCCTTGCTACCCATGTCCAGGAATGGCGAAGACGACGGAGCTTATGCCAATCTCCTCCCTTCGAAGACCGTGTCTACATGGACTGGTTCCTTAGATCTCTCTTGTCCCCTATCGGGAAAGATGTCGCATCCCATTTTCCTCAAACCGAAGAAGATGCCCTCCAAATGGCGTTAAAGTGTGACCTGATCTACGCTCAGACAGGTTATGATCCTACTGTCCTACCTGATCTTCCCACACCCAATGATGCCCATACACAGGGGGCACCTCATGCCGCCAACAGTATCATTGGACCCATCTCTCATCCATCCGCTCAACCTCACATGAGCTATGGTTTCCCTGGGGGAGGGGGCACCACTTCCTGCACTTCTCCCCCTCCCGGTAGCATGCATCCTGGATACGGCATGCCTCATCCTTTTGCCCAACCTCCTGCTTACCTCAATGTTGCCCAACCTAACCATTACCCTTATCCGCAGCCTGGCGCGCCAACTCCTCCAGCATATGCACTTTCACCTCCCTTGCCTTCTCAACCCCTGCAACAACGCTCCCCGCCCCCTCAAGCGCATGTGGATGCACAGCAGGGATTCATGGCTACCCAACCACCTGCCGGACAGGTGGCCACTCCACCTTCCCCTTCTGGTTCCTCCAATTACCATATCCTCATGATGAAATCTGATTCGCCTCTAACCGTCGACCTTAACCTTCAAACTCGGTCTCGCCAGTACCCCAAGCCTCCTGCTCAGTCTGCTCCCGAGCCCCCCTCTTCAGGTTCTGCAGAGCCTCTTTCGACATCCAATGGCCCCTTACACATCCCTCAACCCAAAGTTGAGGTTCATCCAAAGATTCTAAAGGGACCATTACGCCGAAATGCTGCTTCCGGTCGAGCAGCTCCGTCGTATAGCATAGTAGATGATTTGGCGCAGTCCCCTGCTGCCATTTCCACACTGGAACTCCTCCAGTCATGCCCTTCCCAAAATAAGGCTCTACTATCGGCCGTGGGCGCTGTAGATCCTGCTGACGACCAGATGATTGTTTTCGACGCCACTCAATCGGACCACCCTCCCCTCCCTCCTTCCGTCGCCTTCCAAATCTCAGTCAAAATACGAAACGCCATCGTTTCCCGGTGTATCATTGACGAGGGGGCATCCACCTACGTGATGTCCGCTTCGGTTTGGAAGCAACTCGGATCCCCTGAGCTGGCCCCTTCCACGATCACCCTTAGAGCGTGGGACGGTCATGCCTCCCAGCCCATTGGCTTGTTCCGTAATTGCCCTATCACACTCGCCGATAAGACTGTTTGCGTTGACGTCGAAGTCATTGACGCCCCACTAGACTACAACATTCTTTTGGGGCGAAGCTACACCTATGCTATGTCTGTTGTCCCATCCGCGGTCTTTCGCAAAATGTCTTTCCCCCATAATGGGAAGATAGTCACCATTGACCAGTTGACATATCATGAGCCAAAATCTCAGACCTCACCTGAGACGACCATCTCTTCTGTAGCCAACAAGCAAACCGTCGACTCCTTGACCGGTGTCTCCCCCGGCGTTTACAAGGATTCCTCCCTGCTTGGAACTTTTCCTAGTTTCCCCCCTCCTCCTATCTCTGACCCCAGCTCATCGAATGTTTGCATGATGCAATCGTCTCGGGCTGCTCTCAAGCAACCTGCTTCGTCTAGTCAGCAACCTTGCCCTCCGCAACCTGCTCTTAGCCCTTCACATGCAGTTGGTCGTCATGAGCCCCTTTATCCCCCTGGCACGGTTCCTCCAGGCCTTAGCCATTTAGGAGCCGTCCCACCCGGCCATGCCCCCTCTGGTCAGATACCGTTCCTAGCTCCCCCACCAGGAGTGTACACGGTACCAGTCATGGCCACCCTCTCTCTTCCTAACTTGACACTTGGGATTCCCGTTTGGTACCTTGATCCTCTAGCCCCCACCTTGCCTGGTCAACCCCAACCTTATATCGCTTTGACCCCGGTTCAACCGGCCCCCATGGTTTCTCCCGTTGCATCAGTGCCTCAGTCACATCAACAGGAACCACCTCCTGTTGCGACCGCTTCGGGTAAGAAGGGCAAAGCTCGCAAGGGGGCATCAAAGGACAAGGCTGCCCCGACAAACCCTGCTCCTCCTCAGCCTCCAAAGCATACCATCCGGGGTGCTTTGTGTGATGTTGTCGGTCACGCCTCCCATACCTGTCCTGAATTACTTCATCTAAAGCCCATGGTTAATGTCACGTTCCCTGAGTCCGCGGTCCCAGAAGCCTCTGTTCCTTCCACAACCGCGGCCAAGAACCCCAAGACTATTCACACCAACCACCCCCGTGCTTTGTGTGATCTCCAGGGCCATCACACCCATATTTGTCCCCGCCTCGAGGACTTCCGCACCTCTATTGCCGCGGTCCACCAATTCGAGGCCAAGCGCAATGAGTACACCTCTCCCATATTTGCGCATTCTGCTTCAGCAGAACTACCAGATATGACTGCTCCCATTGACATTCCCCCTCCTGATGTCGAGACGACGGAGCCTTCGTCCAACATTTTCTACCTATCATCATCCATGAGACCCTCGGGGACCATTCCATCTGAATCCTCCCCTGTTGTTTCGCTTGACCTTTCTTCAGCGATCATCTTGGGCTCAACATCGGTAGATCCTTTATCTACGTACTCTTCGGTCACCCCTTGTGACGATGCGCATGTGAACCTCTCTTCTCATGATGATGATTCAGGTCGCTTCACCACGTCCGGTGGTCCTTCTTCCACCAGTCACCCCATCTTTTATCACGATGACGACATTATGGAAGAATTTCCCACCCCTGACTTTATATATTCCCCCTTACATCGAACCCATGTGTTCACACCACATCCACCTTGTGGCCATTACATCGAAACCCAATGTTTGGGTAAGGGGGCACCCACATTTGAGAGACCAAGAGAAGCAATTCTCCATAACTCTCCTAGTATATCTAGTCGTGTTGACTTTAGTACCATTATTCTTCCACATTTAGAAGAACCTCTAAAGTCCCAGATCACTTCCGATCACTCTAGGGATGATACCTCTTATCGTTCCCTCCTCTTCCGTCAGCAACCCAGTCTCTTAGACATTATTGTTGACCAACCTCTAGCTTTTCTACAAGAGCATCAGTTCATTATCTCAAAATCCTCTTTTTGGGATAGTGACACCAAGTATGCCAACTCGGAAACTTAAAGTCCATTTGATCCCCATATGCAGTACCAAAAGAGATTGGTAATCCTCCATTTCCTTTCTCAAACTGCATACCCATAACAAGAACAAATGGCACACCACATCATTGAAATGTGTTTAGATTCCCCTTTTTCTAAATACATTTTGGCATGACCACACCATGCTCGGGGGCACCCATGCCCCTCAACCATAACCCTCCTCACCTCGTTTCTAGAGAGGAGGTTGTCTTACCAATCGAGTGTACATCCCTTCCCTTCCTCTGGCTGTTGAACTTCCCCCTGACACCCAACCTCTAGAACAATGACTTATCATGCTTGAACGTGCCTCTGAATATCGCTGTGTTGCATTGCAAACCATGGAAGCGGCCAAGAAACGCACCAAAAGCTCAATATGACCAAAAAGTCCAGCCTCGTCCTTTTCATGAAGGCAACCTTGTTCTAGTATATGACCAAGCCCATGATGTCCTTGGTCACAGGAAGTTCGACTCATTATGGCTAGGCCCTTACATCATCAGTAAGGAGCTTGGTAAGGGGGCATACCTTTTAGAAGACTTCAAAGGCAATCTTCGCAAGGCACTCTATCTTAAGAAATATTACCCTTAGCATTTCCTTTCTGAGATGCGTGTTTTATTTTCTGTTAGATAGCCAGCATATTTTTATTTTTATCCTTTGCCAGGACCTATTTTGTCCAAGAAGGGTCACTTCACCTCTCCTTAAAATCGAATTTCCTCACTTACAACACTTGTACTTGGGGCACCATCTTGCCTCCTTACTTGTCCATGTTTGTGACGATTTTCGTCATGAGTCCCCACCTTGTACTCATGCTTTTATGGTCCCCCATTGGGCCTTTTACTGTGTAGCAGCACCATCGAGTCGCCCTTGTTTAGAGCATCCAAGTTGAGTCATCATCGCATTCATGGAGTCTATCCCGCGTCCCTTTGTACCCCACTATAGCCCTCCATCCTTCATTGCTTGGTCTCTCTCTTGTGTCGCATATTATGACCTTCAGTCCCACTGTCCCCTATCCCTTACGATATTGTGTCGGTCGCTGCCATGTCATTCATGCCCTTTATGCTCTAACAAGGGAAGTCGTCCATTAGCTACTCAGTCCTTTCCACTTCACTATCATCATTAGTGTCAGTCTGTCCGTCGCTCTACTCTTTTCTCTCGTGCCTTAGTTGAGGGTCTCTCATTGCCTCACCTATGGCGGACCTCCTTCTGTCGACATCAGCTCATTCATTCCAGAAGCCAGGTCTAGAGGGCGGTGTACCTTGGTTCCAGCTTCCACTCTTGTTCGGTGCCTCGGATCGGGCAAAGGGATATCTCCTTTCCCTTTGGCTTGATTGTTTCTCCAGCTCTTTTCAGCATGATCGAGATCCGTATACTTGTGATCCGGTGACCCGGCCAGCTGACTCTTGACCCGTTCGGCGTGTGTGAGATGTCTCAGCCCTCATGAGGGGGTGGCCCTGCAGGTAGCCCCCCACATGCCCAGATGACCTCTTCATTGCAGCCTTTGATGCCGCTCCAGCTTTTGATGATGTTGGCCTTAGCCACTTGCAGCACCTCTATGATTTGCATGTATCAGTCAGATTTTGTGAGCCCTTCCCCATTTACAGGGGGCATTTGGGTTGTATTTATCTCATGTACTCGGATGATATTGTACTAGTCCTGGCTGTTATCCCAGGCACAGCATGTATGTGAGACTCTTCATTGTATTTTTATCTGGCTCTTGATTATGCCAGCTGTACTCTATGGTTCGGTCCCTTGTTCACTGGACACACTATTCTTTTGTACTTTGTCACGGCGGTAATAGGTATGCCTCCCCCGCCGCCTTCAGCATAGGTACCCTCTCATAACAGAGACTTGTTGCACCTGTGAGTCTCGTCTCCTCCGGGTCTAGTCCTTCAGCACACTATCTACCTCATATTTCTCTCTCTGACATACCCTTTTGTTGTCTAGTGATTGTTTTCTTACAACGTACTTCGGTCATACGATTTGCTCCTGACACTCGCATGCTGGGGGGCAATCTGTTACACCATTTTTTGGTCATCTAACTCTTCATCATTAGATGGACCCAAGTACACCATGTAAGACCAGTTTTACCCCAAGTAAAACTGCTTTCACTATGTTAAATAGGAAACCCCAAAAGGAATAATTAATTAAATCATAATTTAATTATTATTCCCAGTCATGTTTAACCCAAAAACAAAGAAATTAATGAGATAAACCCATAGTTATCTTATTATTTTCTAGGAATAATTATTTAAATAATATTCCTTGTTAAAAATGACCAAATCAACCACCATTAATCAAATAAATCATTATTTATTTGATTATATCCCAACCACTTCCTTAAAAAGATAAATAAATCATTTATTTATTTATTTTTCACTAATCGAGGGATTTGACCCAAGTCAAACACCCTTTCCCTCCAACAAATAATAATAAAATATTCCATAGAGGTGGATCTAGATTTGGTTAACATTATTTTAATCATGCACCAAGATCTAGAATGACCCAATATTTTGTTATAAATAGGAGGTTTTTCCCCTTCATTCTTCACCTTTTGTTGCATACTAGATCACTCTGGATCTATACACTCGGTCTCATTTTCTGCCATTGTTGCTCCCATTGAGCTCTACCTTCTACATTGGGTTTTCTACATCTACAAGAGAGAGAAAGCTTAGATCTGAAGTGCTGAGGACTACAAAGAACCCATCCCATGGAGGAGATCTGGATACACCTTCTTGTTTCCTCCCAGGTGCCCTGTAATATAAAAATTCATTCAAAAATCGTGTTCTTGTCTTGTCTGTTGGATGCATGGAGCAAACTCTTTACTTTATTGCTTAATATCTTTCCATTTATAGATCTGTTTGTTGCAGCACTTTAACTACTAATTGCAGATCTGAAGATGTTTTGCAGCCATTATTGTTGTTAGGGCTATTAGTTATGCGTAGCTAAAGTGGTTCTTTTTCGTACGCTTCGACAAAGAATTCATACTAACAAGGAGATTCAGGCCTTTCTACAGCCTATCATACAAGCCACCACTACACCTGATCTTCCTGCATCACAGGAGAACTTGGTTAAGTTTGTTGTAATGCCAGTTTGGATTTACACCAAACTAGCTTCCTTATCAAACCAGGTCACAATCAAGAGGGAGACACTGATTCCGAATGCCTTAGAATTCCTACACTAGTTAAGGGAAGATGCTCCTCTGATGTCCCCAATCACTGCAGGTTATCGTGCATGGAAGAATTTCCTCAAAGAGCAACAAGTTTATGTTCCTGACCTAGAGATCACACACATGCTCCCATGATCAGATTGCAAGGCACAGCCTATAGAAGGGGTCGCAGGTCACACCTTCCAGCACCAAGTCACAGGTCGCACTATCCATTCAGGTTGTAGGTCGCATCTTCCATTCAGGTCACAAGGCAGCCCAACAGATGGGAAGGTGAAGAGTTAGGACCCCCAAGGGTGAATCTTGCCTTATATATACCCCATTCTGGGACTTTTAAAAGGACCTTTTTTTGGACTCCAAAAGAAATAAAAGAGTTGTAAAGAATTAAACAGAATATTATGAATGAATACAAGCATTTGTTTTAAATCCACTATTGGATCTGATGATAATCAATGTGTCAATACTATGATTATTTCTTCGTATATGTCTGATATCCTGTGATTAATCGATCTGCGTTTTCTGATTATCCTCTTTATGCATTTCAGCTTACTGCATGTGTATATGATGCTATTTTATTTACATAGGAGATGTTTGTAATTTTATTATTGACATCTATCTCATTCACGAAAATTCCCAAGTACGTATAAGTTTTTCTTACCAGGAAGAACTGTTTTTTCTATGGTTTGAACAATCTTACAAACACAAACTTAATGATGTGCTGGTAACAACATCTCTTTCAGTTGCATGTTTTATTTTATATTTTTCTATTTGTAGTCTTTATGCTCATTGATAATCATAGATATTTGTCTTGTATCATTCAATAACTACACATCTATAACTCTGCAAGGCTCATTTGTGTCTAGGAGAAGGAGTATTCAGTGGTATCTAGACCTAGACCTCTGGAGAAGATCCCTATCTCAAACGGTTCAGAGTCTAATTGGGACTTTCTACCGGGGAGATACCCTACTGTTGGTCGAACAAATTTTCCCGTCAACAAATTTGGTGCTAGAAGGAGGGCCCGAATGGCAGCCTCCCAGCACACGAGTAACATCTTGTTACAAACTCCCCAAGGGGATACCATACCTGACAATACCGGCCCTCCCCCATTGGAGAACTCCCAAGAGGAGGAGGAAATTGCCCCTTTCTATGAAATTAATTTAGCCCAGCTCCAGGCACTATGCGCTATTGCCCGCGAGCTTGTTAGAGGCTTATAGCAAGCCCCAGTCACTCATTCCTTGGCTAATCCCAGAACCCCTGCAGCTAATCATACATGCCAAGGAACCCTCATCAATAGCCTTCCTCAGCTGGTGGGTCTTATGCTCAAAGATTATGTAGATGCGGTTGAATGCAATTATGAGCCCCCCCTAGATAGCCCTGAGGAAGGGGGGGAAGGCGGCCCTGAAATCACTGAACCTAAACCTAACACCGACCCCCAACCTGACCATAATATGCATGATAACACACAAGCCAATTACCCACATAGGGAGGGAGCCGGAAGAGGCCGAGGTAATAGAGGTAGGGGAGGCGAATGCCATGGGCGAGGCCAAAATGCTGAACACCCTCACCGAAACCAGAATGGTTTTCCTTTCCTTTACAATTGGAGAAACATAAAAAATGCACCAAACTGTTGAGAAAACCAAGAAATTCATTCTCGCCATGAGGGCGAGGCCTCCGGGTCTGGCACGGGCAGTGAATCTGAGCATGAGAGGGGACGTGTTTATAGACCGCATCACCAATGGGCAAGACACGTACAACCGTTAGCTTGGATGGCTCAATCCCCCTTAGGTATCCAAGGTCCCCTCCATGACATGCCCCAACATCCTGAAAAACACCTCCCTAAGTTTGACCGTGAGAAAGGTACTTTGGCCGAAGACCACATCAACAAATTTTACCTGTCTTTACAAATGATAAGAGTGCAATATGATGAAGTAGCATGCTACCTTTTTACCTATACTCTTGAAAATAAGGCTGCGACATGGTATAGGTCTCTCCCCATCGCTTCTATCCCTTTGTGGGAACAATTCTATTGTACCTTTTTGCAAAAATTCTCTGAAGATAAAACCCCTTCGATGTTCCTCATAGATCTCAGCACGCTAAAATTTCAGAAGAAGGAGAAGGTCAAGGATTTCAATCAACGTTTCACCACCATATTGAATAAGCTCCCTACAAATATGGCCTTATATGACTCCACTACTATTGAATACTACACCAGAGCACTTCCGCAGGATATTGTTGTGTTCGTGAAACACGAGGCTAGAGCTACATTGGCAGCCAACTATACTATCGCCCTTACTATCGAAAAGGACATGTTTACATAGGATCCATTGTACATGAGAGGTGAGATGATAAAAAAACAACCACGAAGAGAACTCAATCCTCTGGCCACAAAACTAGAGACAAAGATAAGGACCCCTTCGATTTTGAAAGTATTGCAAAATCCCTCAAGTTACTGACCAACGAAGTCACCGACTTGAAAAGGAAAAAAAATGATTCTGCCTCAGCTACTAAAACACGGAAACCTTTCTTCAGAAATAACAACCCTATCGTCAATCGGCCCTCGTCAAGCTCAAGTGCAGGCCTTAATGTGGAAGAAATCGGCAAAGACAATTTCTGCTCTTTTCATCAAGCCTCTCACTCAGAAAAAAAATTCCCCCAATGGATTAGTAGCATGACAGTGGTGGTGAATCAAATTCTATAAGATCAAACCCCCAGAGATATGGAGGAGGAGGCTAATTCAGAGGATGAGGAAAATTCCCCCCAGATGAAGATATGGGCTCCGATGTCCTCGCTTTTGAAGTCATACGTGGAGAGTCTCCCCTTCCCACCTCTGGGATAAACCTAGCCGATGACCCTAATTCAAAACCCCCTAGAAAATACAGCTTGAGGAGCAAAGGCCCAATGCCTGAACAGTCTTTCGAAGAGAAAATAAAAGCCTTCTTGAGGAAACTTCTACCCTCAAACACCTAAAACAAGTACAAAACTCCTGAAAAATTCAGTTCGAATACTCCCCAAGAAAGCCACAAGACTAAAACTTCAGCAGTTTCCCCTAAGAATACCACCAAGCCCACCTCATCCACAAATTCGGGGTATAACATTATCAAGGACATGAGGAAGACTAGAGCCAACATATCTCTCTTTGAGCTAGCTGACATTGCCAACCAACGGGAGCTCATTCTCAAGGCCTTTTCCAATCTACCAGAAACCAAGCCCATAAGCATCACATCTGCCCAAACTATTACTAGTCCCCATTCCATCGTGAATGCCATAAATGCCAACCCCCGGGGAACCACGCCACCTTTCCTTCTTTCCTTCGATATTTGTAACTTCAATGTCCACAACTGTCTCATTGATTCCAGTGCATCCACGAATGTTATGCCCTTATCCTTGTGCAAGAAGTTAAACATCTGCCTGGAGAAAACCGACGCCAAAATTATCCAGCTCGATAGATCTCAAGTCCCTGCAGCTGGAGAAATAAAAAACGTCATTATCCGCTTATCCTCCGACTCCAGAGTGCACTAATGCATCGACATCGTAATCGTTGATATCCCTGAAGCCTATGGCCTTCTGTTGAGAAGATATTGGTCCAGCAAGCTCCAGGGGTACTTCGCCACTGATTGGTCCCACCTTTGGATACCCTACAAAGGCAAGAACAACCAAATACAGATCGAGAGTGAACCATACATGAAACATACTATGATTGACCTGGATGCAACTAATGAACCAGTCAGTTTCGTGCAAGAAGAGCTCGGTATGTGTTTCTTAGAGTTCATATTTGTTTGTTATCAAAATTTCCAGTCCTTGATCACCCAAGAGATTCAGTCTGAACTGCTTTTGGTTGCTGAAAACTCCCTCCCATCCATTCGAGACTCTTCAAAAACTAGTCCCCTTAGCACTTCTCCAATAAGCACAGATTGCCTTGTCCAATCAGATGATGAAACTTGGCCCCTTTACTATGACGACTCCAAAACCCAAGACGGGGCTGGCGCGGGATGCATCTTGCTAGACCCGCAGAAGAATAAATTTATAATTTCTTGCCGACTAGAGTTTCAGTGCACCAATAATATAGCTGAGTATGAGGCGCTAATACTGGGACTCCAAAAGGCCATAGATCTAAAATTCTATCGTTTGAAGGTAATTAGAGATTCCGAGATTATCACTCGTCAGGTACACAACACCATCCATAGCTTGTCTCCTCATGTGAAAGGTTACCAGCAAGAGGTATGGTGCTTAATTTCAGCTTTCGATGCTTTTGGTATTAAATCTGTACTTAGAATGCATAATGCAACAACCGATACACTTGCCAATGCTGCTGCTAGGGTCACCCCACTTAGAGATGGATTTTCCATTGAATTTTTATACAAGCCGTCCATACTAGAAAATGTTAATAATTTACGTGTTTTTAATTATGACCAACAGGTAATAGATTTCATGCTCAACATAGATATATTCAAAGATGTCATTATGGAAGAAGAGGATCATGATCAGGCTTTGCAAGGGGAACTAAAAATCCAAAAACAAAACCCCATACCCAGAGGGGTCGTGTCACTCGAAAATTTGTTCGACTTACAAAAAATTTCTGAGGGCCCCTAAATATGAAGGTGCAAAGTTCCACGTTAGTACAATGGAAAATCAACCTCGGGACAGACAAGGATCCCAGGTTTGTAAATCTAGGTAGTGAATGCACCCCTGAGGAGAAAGAAGCATTCTCCGGGTTGTTTAAGAAATACCTAGATGTGTTTGTCTGGACATATGACTGTCTGCAGACTTATGATACAAGGATCATCCAACATGTGATACCCATCAAGGAAGGAGTGAAGCCGTTCCAACAAAAATTGAGAAAAGTACACCCAACTCTAGAACCAATGATCCAAAAGGAACTAAATAAGCTCTTGGATGCATGGATAATTTTCAAAGTTAAACATTCGACCTGCGTGTCCAACCTAGTCCTTTTTCACAAGAAATCCGTGGAAATCGATTTGTGCATAGACTTCAGGAATTTGATCAGAGCTTCTGACAAAGACAACCTTCCAGTTCCTCCTATGGAACAAATCCTTCAAGCTGTATCGGGATCAGAAATGTTCTCTTTGTTGGATGGGTTTTCAGGGTATAATCAAGTACTAGTGGCTGAGCCCGATCGGCTCAAAACAACATTCATAACTAAGTGGGGAAAATTTTCTTTCAGACACATGCCCTTCATGTTGATTAATGCTGGTGCCACTTTCTAAAGAGCTATGGACATCACCTTCATAGGATTCATTGGGAAAAGCATGGTAGTATACCTTGACGACATGACCATGTTCTCAAAGCACAGATCTGACCACATACACCACCTCAAGAAAATTTCTGAAAGGTGTCGGAAATACAGCATCTCACTGAACCCAAAGAAAAATCATGTTCGTCGTTCTCGAAGGAAACTTTTTGGGACACATAATAACTCAAGATGGCATAGTGGTGGATCTATAATGCGCAAAATTCATAGTTCAAATACCACCCCCAAGCGGGAAGAAAGCCATGCAGTCCTTCCTCGGAAAAATCAACTTTGTCCGAAAGTTTATATTAGATTTTGCCCATATCGTGAGACCATTACAAGGCATGATTAAGAAGAACGATAATTTTAAATGGAATCCCCCCGAGAAAGAAGAGTTCGACAACATTAAATGAGCCATCGTGGAAGCACCTTCTCTTTACAGTCCGGACTTCAACAAAGGCTTTATTTTCTACACCTTTGCCTCAGATTCATCTTTGGTCGTCGTCCTCACTCAAAAATGTGATTGCCACAAAAAATGGCCTATATCATTCATGAGAATGGATTGCAATGTGTCGAGCTGAATTACCCAGATATTGAAAAACAAGCGTATGCAGTATACAAAGTGGTCAAACATTTCAGGCCATATATTTTGAAGAATCATGTCATACTCTTCGTGCCTCATCTAGCGGTTTGCTCACTATTCGTACAGTAGGAGTTGGGCGAGTAGCGAGACAACTAGATGAACTGCCTTCAGGAATATGACCTAGAATTCAAACCAGCACACACTATGAAGGGCCAAGGATTGTGTCACATGGCCGCAGAAGCAGTTGACTCACGAGGCAACAACGAAGAAAATTGGGAACACGAGATCAATATATATCAAATTGATAGCATGACCCCACAGGATACATCCTCTTGGTACGTATATCTCCTGCAATATCTGAGACATGGTGCTATGGGCCCCGCTTTAACTACCAAGCAGAAGCGTGCATTGAGACTGAAAGTTGTATCCTACCAGCTAGTTCAGGATAAATTGTTCTGCAAACATCAGAACGGTGTCTTGTTACATTTCTTGGAATGAGATGAGGCACATAAAATATTAACAGAACTTCACGATGGCCCTGCCAGGGGGCACTATGCAGGAGACACCACTACTCACAAGATCATGCGTGCCGGTTTCTATTGGCCTACTTTGTTTAAATATGCACACGCATATGTTCGGAAATGCGAGTAATGCCAAAAGTTCGCAAAGAGAGATATTCGGCCTTTGGCTCCATTTCAGTCTGTCGTAGTGGAAGAGTTGTTTCAACAATGGGGGATGGACATGTTTGGGGAGATCTTGCCACACACTTCCAAGAAACACAGGTACATCCTTATCGCCACAGAATATTTCACAAGGTGGGTTGAAATGATACCATTACGTCAATTCAACGATCAAGAGGTAATAGCCTTAATCACCCAATGCATCATGATCAGGTTTAGCATTCCAACCTCCCTTTTTTTTGACAATGCAACATATTTCTCATCATTAAAATTATATGATTTTTCTTTAGGAAATGGTATCGTGCTTAAACATTTTGCCAACTATTACCCTCAAGGAAACAGGTTAGCTGAGTCAACCAACAAGAACCTAATCCACATTATCAAAAAGACTCTACTTTCCCAACAAAAAAATTAGCATAGGGCACTCTACAATGCCCTCTGGGAAAATTGAGTCACGCCCAAACCTTCCCTAGGCACCTCCCCCTTTTTCCTCGTGTACAGAAAAGAAGCTATCCTTCATCCCAACTTGTCTCTCCCAGCACTCTGGTTATCTCAAGAGACTCATGGCACTCCTTGCCCTACTCTACAAGCCCGAATAGTCACACTACTGAAGCTTGAGGAGGAAAGGCAAAAAACTCGGGAAAAATTCGCCATCCACCAAGGATGGATAAAACGATGGTTTGAAAAAAAGTCAGCTAGGAACAAGATTTTTGAAGTAGGTGACCTTGTCCTCAAATGGGATAAAGCTCCTGAAGATAAAGGGAAACACTCCAAGTTCCAGGCATTATGGATAGGCCCTTTCCAAGTCAGAGAGAAGATCGGTCCCCACACTTACAAGTTGCAAACTCTTGAAGGGAGGATTGAGGTCCTCCCTATGAATGGACATGACCTTAAACACTATTTCACTTGACAGCCTCACGGGGCTGTCAATGAATCCTGTATCATAGTTTGTCTTGTTTTATTTTGTTTTCTTTACCTTTCTTGTTTTCAATAAATTTATTGTTCCACATAGGCTCCCTTTAACCTTTTTGTTTCCCTTGGCATCCATATTTTGAAAAGGGATATAGAAGCTACTCAAGTGGCATACTGAGTAAAGCATCTATATTGGTGTATTATCTCTCCCCAGACTGTAAAAGGGTGCAAACATACTTGTGATGGGCACCCAATGGCGAGAACATGACTAAAGCCTTCGGATCAAAACACGGCAACTTACCCAGTATGCTGGCCCAAGGGACTGCTGTGCAAAAGGAAACGGTCGGTTGAATAGGGTACTGGAAGGAAAAGGGAGGGGTTAGTCTCAAGTGAAGAACAAAAATTCAGGAAAACCGTAAACCCTCATATAGACTAGGAGCAACCTCTCTTGCAAGTAAAATAAGTCGGGATCCCTCATCAGCCCAGGCAATAATTTCCAAAAAAAAAAATAAGTGCCCTGAGCACAAAAAATAAGTGCATTAAGCACATGAAGAAATTGTAAAGGATTGAGAAAGGCTTCCTACGCAGAGAGGTGATACAACAACTCCACCGGGGCACTGACCAGGCTCGCTGGTAGCAAATAAACGCTCGTGATTCCTTGGCAGTGACTCCGTCGAGACCATCTAGTTCGCTGGCAGTGGAGCAACACAATGAGGGCCAAATAAACTATTCTAGATCTGTAAAACCCTACGGTTACCCCAAAAATTTTCATCCGGTCTCCAAGGATGATAACACAGTAAAAAGGCACCCAAGGGTAGGAATATGGGGGGAGAAAATGCGCAAATCTTGAAGATGGAAGAAGTGGGACCCACGGGGTGAAAGGAACAAGTGTGTTACACCCTTCCCCCACCCCCTTCTAGATAAAGCACCGGGAAATATTCTAGACCCTACTAGTGAATCGCCATTTTTTGTAGCCTCTACAACACCCTCCAAAAATCAACCATCTAAAATTTTTTGAGCCCCCTGAGCATCCAAAAGTTAAGTCAAAATCTGAAGTTCAAGTCTGTTTTAGGAAAAGCCTTAAGTCACTGAGTCGCATTATAGGTATTTTTCTCAATTTGCAACCTAGCAACCCTGCGACCTATTAGGTCGCCAAGTCGCCAAGTCATAAATCACACTCAAACTTCAAAATTGCAACCTAGCGACCTTGCGACCCCGCGACCCTCCAGGTCACAAGGTTGCAAGGTTGCGAGCTCGCGCCTCTCTTAAGCATGGGATATTTGCGACCTAGTGACCTCATTAATTGCCCGCACGTGCGACCTTTTTATAAATAGGAGGGTCGCTAGGTCACATTTCAACCACATGATGGAGAGCAAAAAAACTCCAGGTCGCAAGGTCTCTAGGTCGCACCTCTCTTAAGCACGGGATATTTGTGACCCAGTGACCTCATTAATTACCCGCACATGCGACCATTTTATAAATAGAAGGGTCGCTAGGTCACATTTCACCCACATGATGGAGAGCAAAAAAACGCTTCTAATAGGCCAACTGGAGCACGATTTTCTGGGGTAAGTTTCCTATTCCTCCTGATGTTTTTGTTTTTTCCTTTTGTTGCCTTGTTCCACTTACCTTAGCCCTTTTGAAGCCACCCACTATTCCCCATTACTAATATTCCCATATTCCCACGTGCAGAACTGATTGAATGGATCATAGAGAACATCGACCCCAAGAAGTGGGTAATTCGAGACTACAAGGGAAAGGATTTTGTGAATCTAAAAGGCTCGGATGCAGAATATTAGTACACGCGTCCAGAATGGGAATAGATATTCACAGAGGAATGGGCCACCACCCATGCTATCCCCGTAGCAGACACCTTGAGAGGATGGTGGGAAGAACTCGAGAATTTCAAGATCAAGAAAGATCAGGAGTACCCAGTAGCAGGTCTCAGAAAGGTATACAAGCTGGTGGCAGCTATGCTCTATAGGATATATGGTCGTCCTTATGCCACCACATTTAGTGGTACTTGGGTAACCCTGGTGAACTTTGTCACCGTATATGGCACCCGTTTCAATTGGGCCAGCTTACCAATTCCAGCTCTCAAAATGAACATATCTGTAGCACTGACACCAGAGGAGGGATACTCGTCCGAATTTTACATGGCCTCTTACCTGTTGGATGCAGTTTTTTCCAGGTGCTACTTTGAGGGATGGGCCCACAACTAGGATTAGGAGCAGGCACACCCGATTCACAAAGAATTTTAGGTATTCTGGGACTCTAAATACAAGCAGGATATAGAGTCAATCTAAAAAAGTTTCATCCCTGCACTCTACAGGAAATTATTCAGTCATTATACCCGATGCATGTCCTGGTGAGCCATTGAAACGTTACTCAAAGTAGCACATTGGTTTCCATTTGCATAATACACCTTTATTCGAGTCTTCAGTTCATTGAAGACTCCCCGTGCTCTGCCCCAATTCATCACGGACATGATGCTTCTTCAGGAAGTATGTTATCAGATGAATTTTGGCTTCTCAAAGGTCCTTACTAAAGGTAAGAAAAAGCCTTGGCCTACATTGCCGCTCACCATCGATGCTTAAACAGTTAACGATTTCAGGGACATAGAGGCGGAAGTTGAACAAATCAAAGGTTTCTACCTAGGGCCGTTAGATCACCGGACATACGATCCTAAGAGGATAGTCCCTGTCCACTGTAAATGGGCCAAGTTCAAATGGAGCTACCAACATACTGAATGCCCATCTAAGGATGCGAAAATAAACTGGTATAACATGGATAGGGAACTTGCCCTGGGAGCATGGTCCGATCAGGAGGATCAAAATGATCATACTCTGGAGGAAAGAATCTGCGAGCTGGGAGGCGCCTCTTCTTCCTAGGCCAAAATGCCCCCGGCTAGCACAGGCCACAACTCTCTCGCCCAAAAGAAAGAGAACGAAGCAGAAGCTCAGCAAGAAGCTGAAAATAAATCGAAAGAAGCTGAATATAGGCATAAGAAAAACCTGAAGACAAAGCAGAAAAAGAAACAGGCAGAGGATGCCAAGAAAAGGAAGGAAGAGCAGGAAGCGAAAGCAGAAGCTGAGTGGTAGCTAAAGAAATAATTGGATTAGGTGGAGGCCGAACGTAGTTGGAAGGAAGAGCAACAAACCAAAGCAGAAGATGAGCAGAAAATGAGGGAAGAAGAGGAATCAAGAGGGGAAGATGAACGAAGAAGGAAGGAAGAAGAGCTAATAAGAGTGGAAGCAGAGTGTAGGAAAAATGGATAACAGGATAAGGCAGAGGTAGAGCAACTTCTGAAAGAAGCAGAAGAGAAAAATAGAAAAGAGGAAGAGGATCAATGATCCAAAGACGCTAAGACACTTCCCCCAGTAACAGGAGTAAAAATCGAGCTGTTGCCCATCGAAGTACCTGCAATTAGCACACGTTTTGCACTCTTAGAGCCAGGCTCCTCTGAAGGACAGGAGGAGGAGGTGTTCAAACTAACGAGTCTCACCTATGATCAGTTCGCCTTCAAGATCCGGCAGGGAAAGAGGAGATTACTAGCACGAAACACTACTGCCCCATTCACACCCACGACCGAAAAGCATATAGTCCTAGACACTAGGACCAACCCAGTGATGACAGAATCAGCTGGCACTTCTTTCGCTGCAACCAAAGAAGAAAATGTGAGCAGGATGAGTAGGGAAATCCTTTCCCTACAAAATAGATTACATGAATCTGAACAAAGAGAAGCTAGGTCAAAGCAAGAAAAGAGAACACTAAGGGAAGAACTCCAACAGCTCCCAGGCAAAAACACCCTTATTAATGAAGTGTTTCTTACCGTCGAGAGGGAGTTGGTGACACTGGAATCCACCATGAAGCAAGTGTATGGGGATATGCTCACCATCAAGAAAACAGTCACGCCCCTCCTAACGGCCCAAGTGGAAACGAAGAAGAGAAATGAGCAAATGAAAGAGGCCTCTACCGCTTTAGATAGAATGATAGAATGGACAAGCGGATATCCGCAGGCTCCAGAAACCTTTCCCAATAGAGATTGGATTCACACTCAGAATGATAAGGTCCAAATTCCCATGAAGGTGCAATCCAAGGAGAAATTACTTAAAGATATGGAGAAGGTGATGTCCGCATATGAGCATCTAATCAGCGGCATTGACTCGATGCATGAATTGCATTATATTCCTTCTTTAATTGCATTGAGCATGGAAAGGAGATGTGGACGGGTAGATAAGGAGATTCATGCCTTTCTACAGCCTATCAGACAAGCTGCCACTACACCTGATCTTCCCGCATCACAGGAGAACTTGGTTAAGTTTGTTTTAATGCCATTTTGGATTTACACCAAACTAGCTTCCTTATCCAACCAGGTCATAATCAAGAGGGAGACTCTAATTCTGAATGCCTTAGACTGCCTACACCGATTAAGGGAAGATACTCCTCTGACCTCCCTAATCGCTGCAGGTTATCGTGCATGGCAGAATTTCCTCAAAGAGAAACAAGTTGATGTTCTTGACCTAGCGATCACACACACGTTCCCATGATCAGATTGCAAGACACAACCTACAAAAGGGGTCACAGGTTGCACCTTCCAGCACCAGGTCACAGGTCGCACTATCCATTCAGGTCGCAAGTCACATCTTCCATTCAGGTCGTAAGGCAGCCCAACTGATGAGAAGGTGAAGAATCAGGACCCCCAAGGGTCAATCTTGCCTTATATATACCCCATTCGGGGACTTGTAAAAGGACCCTTTTTTTGGACTCCAAAGGAGAGAAAAGAGTTGTAAAGCATTAAACAACCTATTATGAATGAATACAAGTATTTGTTTTAAATCCACTATTGGATCTGATGATAATCATTGTGTCAATACTATGAGTATTTCTTCGTATATGTCTGATGTCTTATGATTAATTGATCTGTGTTTTCTGATTATCCTCTTTATGCATTTCAGCGTACTGCATGTGTATATGATGCTATGTTATTTACATAGGAGATGTTTGTAATTTTATTATTGACATCTATCTCATTCACAAAAATTCCCAAGTACGTATAAGTTGTTCTTACCAGGCATAACTATTTCTTCTATGGTTTGAACAATCTTACAAACACGACCTTAATGATGTGCTGCTAACAGCATCTCCTTCAGTTGCGTGTTTTCTTTTATATCTTGCTATTCGTAGTGTTTATGCTCATTGATAATCATAGATATTTGTCTTGTATCATTCGATAACTCTGCAGGGCTCATTTGTGTCCAAGAGAAGGGGTATTTAGTGGTAGCCATACCCACACCTCCGGATGGGATCCCTATCTCAAGCGGTTCAGATTCTAATTGAGACTCTCTACCAGGGAGATCCCCTACTGTTGGCCGGAAAATTTTTCCCATCAACACCTTCCAAACATTTATTTACTATCTCAGTTTTACCATCGGATTGAGGATGATAAGATGATCTATGAGCTAATTGAGTACTCAAACAAGAAAATAACTCTGTCCAAAACGTTACAGTAAAAATGGGATCTCTGTCGCTCACAATAACCCTTGGGTTTCCATGTATCTTTTGAATTGTCTCCATAAATGTAGTAGCAACTGTACTTGCTTTAAATGGATGAGATAATGCACAAAAGTGTGCATACTTGGTAATTCTATCAACTACCACCATGATGACACTCTTTCCTTCGGACTTAGGTAAAACTGTGATAAAATCCATTGAAATCTCCTCCCAATGTTTACTTGGAATGGATAAATGTTGTAGAAGACCCGGGGTCTTAATTGTCTCAACTTTATTCTGCTGGCAAACCAAACATTTCGCCACCAACTTTTGAATATCAGATTTAAGTCCATCCCAAAAAAATTATTTCTTCACCCTGTGGTAAGTTTTTAAAAATCCTGAGTGTCCTCCTAAACGTGAAGTTTGTAATTCCAAAAGAATATTTTGTTTTAGTTGGGAATTCTTACAAAGATATAAGCGATCTTTGTACCATAAGGAATCATTTTTCCAACTAAATGTATTAAATGTAATAGGATCTTGCTGAAACTTTTGAATGAGTGTCCACACTTCTTCATCCTTCTTAAATTCATCTCTTGCTTTGGTTATCCAATCTGGTTGGATAATAGAAATGACACAAATCAATGCTTCCACCTCTTCATTCTTTCTTGAGAGTGCATCTACAACAACATTTAGCTTCCTTTTTTTGTATATTATTTCAAAGTCATAACCCAACATCTTTGTGACCCATTTTTGCTGCTCTTCTGAAGATATTCTTTGTTCCAAAAAGTGTTTGAGACTATCATGATCATTTTTTACCTTGAAGTGTCTTCCCATTACGTAAGTTCTCCATTTCTTTAGTGCATGAAGTATTGCTAATATTTCCTTATCATAAATAGTTTCTATAAATACTTTCATTTAATTGGACAACTTTCAAAAGAAATGGGTCTTCCTTCTTGCATTAAAAAAGCACCAATTCCATTTCCTGAGGCATCACATTCCACAATAAAGGTTTTTGTGAAGTCTGGCATAGCTAAGACTGGTGCTAGGCACATTTCCTCTTTAAGATGTTCAAAGGCCTTAGTTGCTTCAGGAGTCCATGAAAATGCATCTTTCTTCAATAATGTTGTTAGAGGTGCTACTATGCTCCCATAATTCTTAACAAACTTGAGATAATACCGTGTTAACTTGAGAAATCCTCGCAACTGCTTTATGGTTGTGGGGACTTTCCATTCCTTAATGGATTTAATTTTGTTAGGGTCTACCTTAACACCCTCGTGAGATACAATATGACCCAGATATTCCACCTCTTGTACTCCAAAGAAACATATGGATGTTTTTGCATATAATTGTTTCTCCTGCAATAGTTTTAGGACCCTGTCAACATGTTGAACATGATCCTTCCAAGATCTATTGTAAATTAGTATATCATTAAAAAATACTAGCACAAATTTTCTAAGGAAGGGTTTGAAAATTGAATTCATCAACCCTTGAAATGTAGAAGGTGCATTGGTAAGGCCAAAAGGCATGACCAAAAATTCATAATACCCTCATGAGTTCGAAATGCTGTTTTTGGAATATCTTCAGTCTTCATTCTAATTTGATGATATCCTGAACGAAGATCCAACTTGGTAAAATAAATTGCTCCATGTAATTCATCCAATAATTCATCAATCACGGGAATGGGAAATTTATCTTTAATGGTGATCTTATTGAGCTTCCTATAATCTGGACACATGTGCCATGATCCATCCTTCTTGTGTACCAATCCTACAGGAGCAGAGAAAGAACTTTGAATAGGCTGAATTATACCCGCCTCTAACATTTCTGCAATCATATGTTCAATTTCGCTCTTTTGGGCATAAGGATATCTATAAGGCCTGATGTTTGGAGGAACACTTCCTGGAATCAAATGAATAGCATTATCATGATCATGAATAGGTGGGAGTCCTTTGGGAGTTTTAAACACTTTGGAATGATTTTCCAAGACTTTTTGGAGATCTGCAGAAATAGATGATTTTGATGTTGGAACTTCTAGTGAGCATAATTGTGCAATTATTCCTCGTTTTTCTTTCTTTAGAAGCTTTTTCATAACATTAAAGCTTATTATCTTTCTCGGCTTCCCTGCAATACCTCGTAATTCTACTTCCTTTCCTTCTGAAAAAAATTTCAAGAAAATTTCTTGAAAATTAAAAGCTACCGTCCCCAAAAGATTGTAGCCATTGTACTCCTAGTACAACATCAACACCTCCCATGGGAATGGAAAGCATTTTAATATTAAATACATATTCCCCCATGGTTAGCTTGATATTATGGCATTTTCCAAAGAATTTTATAGTTCCTCCATTTCCAACCATCACTTGACATTATGGTGCTGGGTATAGGAAACAATTCAATTCCTTGGCTACCTTACAATGAATAAAATTATGGGTACTACCTGAATCAATCAACACTATTACCTTTTTCTTCTTGATATGTCCTTCTATCTTGAGAGTTTGAGGACTGGTAATTCCTTCCAATGCATTACACGATATGGTTGGACTCATTTCTTCCTCTTCTAGGGTTGGTTCCTGGTGTATATCGTCTTCTTGTTCATTTTCTTCCTCTTCACAATCTATGTATAATAATTTCTTCTCAGCACACTTATGACCTTTAGTGTATTTTCTATCACAACTATAGCAAAGCCCTTTTGCTATTTTTTCTTCCAATTTTTGTGGTGTCAACCTTGTAGGTTGTGGAAATCTAGGTGTAGCAAAACTTCCTTCTTTATAGAAGTGAGTGGTAGGCTTCCTTGTCGCCATAATTTTACATTCAGTTTTTCTTGCCAACCCGAATGCCTTCTTCAATGAATTAGTTTCCAAAAAGTGAACTTCATGTTGGATGTTATCCTTTAAAGTACCTATGAAGAGATCAATCCTGTGTTCCTTTGGAATATCAGTTACCCTTATATTCAATTTTTGAAAGTCCTCAATGTGCTCCCCCACTAAACCCTTTTGTTTGAGATTTATCAATTGGCTAAAGAAGGTGTTGCTCTCTGTATCCTCATAATGTGCTATCATTTCCTCTGTAAAAATTGACCAAATGACAATTTTTTTACGGGAGCAAAGCTATCGATACCATAAAAATGTATTTTTTTCTAAATGTAAGGTTGGAATACGTACCTTTTGTGTGTTTTGCACATTATGGAGATCAAAATATTGCTCCATCTGTAGTATCCATGTTACAAGATCCTTTCCATCAAACTTCCTCATATCCAATTTTGGAATATGGTGGTTCTTCCTGCCAACATTAGAGTTTATGAAATCATGATTAAAATTTATTTTGTTCTCATCATGAGTTTCCTCTACTTTCTTTTCACCATTAGGAAACATTTCTTGTATCAACTTTGTCAAACCTTCCATGTCTTCTTTTAGATCATTCTTCATGTTTTCCATTTTTTCATCGATCTTAGCTTCCATGCCATCCATATTAGATTCAATGTCAGCTTCCATGCCATCTATCTTAGATTCCACACCTTTATTCAAACCATCCATCTTAGTTTCCACACCTTTCTTCAAAACTTCCATGTCATTTTGTTTTGCTCTTTGCGAGAGCGAAATTTGTTGCACTCGCTCTTGTAATTTTGATATGTCATGTTACCATTCTTCGTCTTCGTGAGTCATAGTAGAGCCTTCTAAAGGCTTAATGGGTTTTGAATTATTTTTACAGGCCATTTTAGAAACCAATACTGATATCTATTCTTCAATATGCCCTTGGAATCAATTCAACTTGATTCTTCAAACGAGATTTATGCAATTCGGAAAAAAAATACACACCTTTTACTTGCTTTTCCAGAGGTCTATATTGAAATTTAATTATCTCTATAATTGAAGATCCTCAATATCTAAAATTTGGCCCTATAGTAGTCCTCTGAATCTTCTTCAAATGCCACAAGTTTGACTTGATTTGGATTATTCAAGGAAAATTTATGTCCAATGTCCCACAATGAACTAATTATGGACTGGTTCAGTAGAGCGAACTTGTACGACTTGCCACGTGTCATTGTTTGCTCCTTTGGTTCTGAAATTTATAGATAGGAAACTATAGTCCGTGTACTTCCAGCCATGTTTTACAATATTGAAATCCGATGCTCAGACAGAGAGTTATGAATATTTTCCCGCGATCACCTCTTTGAGATGAAATTAGGGAGCCTGCAAAAGACCTAACTTCCATAGATCATATCTCCGAAAATATTGTGAACCAAGCTCTGAATTTTTTGCAAAGATGTTCCTTAGGATCTTGGCTTCGTGCTCTAAATATTTTGGCTTCTGAACCATCATAGAAAACATGTTATAGCAAAAATACTGTGATGACCTGTTTAAGCAAAATTCAGGAGCCAGCAAAAAGCCCTACCTTCCACAGATCATATCTCCAAAAATATTACGAATGAAGCTTTGAAATTTTACGATGATGTTCCTCAGGATTTCGGCTTCGCACCCTAAAACGTTCAGATTTTGAACCTTCATAGAAAAAAATTTATAGCAAAAATTCCATGATGACCTATTTGGAGTAGCGAAACCCTAGAATCCAAAGCTCTGATACCAAATGTTGTGAAACCAGCTCCAAAAACAGAAGAAGAGAGATATCAACGCCCTATAAATAAACCAATTCGAGGGGGAAACATCCAATAAATTACATAAATGAACAATTATTGGATGATTCGAATTAAAAAACCTCCTTTCTATATATAGGAGTCCATCGGGCCACAATGTAATCCTACCGTCCTAACAATAATAATTTAAGGGCACAATAATAACAATATGGGGGTTACAGGGGTACAATAATAAAAATAAGGGGGTTACACTAACAACAATAAGGGACTACACCAGTAATATAGGGACTTAACATTCTCTGTGCTAGAGCCATATTCATTCCCTTTCCAAGCCCTCCATACGACTAGGAACCCCTAATCTCTCTCATAGGCCTGCATCAGTGTGACTGTGACCTTTTTTTCCAATTGTTGTCTCATCATCTGCATAATTCAAGGTTTTTTTCCAGGGTTGGGGAAAATCCTATGCCAAGAAACCCATAAAACTTTCAGAACTCTTAAAATACATGACTATAATGATTATAAACCAAAAACAGAAACCAATACTAGACCTGACCATCCCCAATCGAGACTAGAATTCCACCAAACACTTGGTGAAAATGAAATATATAGGTCATGAATGCAAGTCTGAGCATAAGAGATTGAAAACTCATAGGATACATAACAAGAAATATCACCATCCTCTCCCATTAACTTACTTAACATCAATTAGGTCTTGCATCCATAATTCTTTTAGTTATAAGTAAAAACATGAAAAGCACCATGAATAAACCAGTCATATCCATGCTTATAGACAACATATAAAAATATAAATAACCCTAATATAACATCCATTAAATCCTCATAATAAAAAGTAAATTTACCATTCAAAATCAAGAGAACTTAGCTTTCATTAAACATAGGCAAGAACCAACCAGGTTCGAAACTTCCACATACCACCTGACCATAGACATGGTTGAACCAAATATTTATTTTAGTGGGCCACCCTCATGCCATATTCCAAGCATGAATGTGGGATCTCATGGGATAAAACAATCCCAAACAACCATGGGAATTCATAGCTTAACAACCTCCACCTTCCCCATACTGTGATCTCACCTAAACTTGCCTTCAGATCACAAAACCAACCCAAGCTTGGAATATCTCTGGATTCCTTCACTATCCTAGAGGAAATTTCCATTTCCAAGTCTCTATGCTTTACCACAATCCACATCAGATCGCTAGGCCCTAATCAAGACTCCACCCTCAGGATTTATCGTGTATCCTACCTTTATCGGTCAAGGTGTTCCTAGGCCTTTGGGAATTTTCTTGTGACCACCTCCACCCTAAATTCTAAAACCTTCTAAAAATTCCAAAGCTCAAAATCGAGAAGAATCCAATCACACCATGGCTATCCTGAAATGGCAAGGAAAGGCTAAAAACCAATATTAAAACCCAACAATACCATGCCACCCAAAGCAAAATAACCAAATACCAACATGCACATATCATGGATGTCAAAATCATCTAGGAAATCACACATACAATCTGTTATATGAAAGTATTTCACTTGAAGCTTGCATGTTCCAAACTTTCGTTTCTTGATATTTTCTTTCCTTTGCCTTCTTTGCCTTTCTTGATCCAATGTTGAAACACTCCAAGAAAACCTTATATTTCCAAGAGTGAGTGAGAGAGAGAGAATAGAGAGAGAGCTCCAAAACTGAACTAACCAAAAGCCATGAATTGATCCTTAGAAGCCTATCTATCAATGTGGCCTCTATTTTCTTCATTTTCCATTAATTTTCCTTCATTTTCCTCATCACGTGAAACCTGTAAACATTCACCTTCCTTTTTTCCTAATTTCCTTTATTTTCATAAACAAATGTGCCAAAAATACCTTTTCCTTTTCAAAGCCTTAGCCATTTCCTTTGCCAATTTTCCTTTAGCCATAAACACATCAATTGATTCCCACTAAGATATCTTGCCCCACATTTAGCTTGGAATAAGTGTCCCTTAAATGTGGTATTATTTTTGTCTTTTTTAACTTTTATTACATGAAATTTTAGCCTGGGTCTATTACAAAACTCTCCGCCTTGGGGAGCACCATCCTTAGTGTTAAACCAAACCTATACCTAAGCAAAATCGTTGAAAATAAAAAATACTACCTATGGAGCTTTATAACTTGGCTTGATGTAGTATTTATAATGAATAACTTGCTCAAAATGAAAACCAATCATGCCAACATGAAAATATAACAACCATACCGCTTATTGGAGCTTTATAACTTAGCTCATGGCAGTATATACAATAGAAACCATACATAAATATCTACAAATACCAAAACTTCTCTGCCTCAACCAAAAAACAACGAAGGACACATAGCCCACATGTGATCCACCATCTCCCATGTAGCTTCTTTGGGCCCAAAGTGCTTCCACTGCACTTTAACTTGCTTGATGGCTCTATTCCAGAGCATGAGTTGTTTCCATTGCAATATGCACTGAGGTTTTGGCTGAAATTCTCCTTCTTTCTCCACATGCAATAGAGAGCAATCAATAACATGATCAACATCCTTTATATACCTTTCAAGAAATGAAACATGAAAAACATCATGGAATTTCACTATTTGAGGTAGTGAAAATTGATAAGCCACTGGTCCAATCCTCTCAAGGATCTCAAAAGGCATGCAATATTGTGGCGCCAACTTGGCACATGATCCAATCCCCAAGGAGATCATTTTGGGATTGATGCACAAATACACATTCTCCTGAACCTGAAACTCCTTAAATGTCATGTTTTGGGCTGCATAACTCTTATGAATTTCCGATGTTTCCTTTAGATTCTTCCTTATAACCTGAACTTCGTGTTCCATTTCTGCCGAAATTCCTGGTACAATAAGTACCCTATTCACTGGATCACTCGAGCTGATGGAATTATTACAATTCTACCCATACAATGCGTTGAAAGGACTCATCCTCAGTGACTCCTGTTAACTATTGTTGTATGCAAACTTAAGCATTGGAAGGTACTCCTCCCATCTCCTATATTGATGCATGACATACATCCTCATCATATCCTCTAGTATCTTGTTTGCCCTCTCTCTCTATCCATCTCCTTGTGGATGATAAGTTGTATTGAAGGTCAACTTTGTACCCAAACCTAGAAATAACTCCTTCCAAAACATGGAAGTAAACTTGGCATCCCTGTCTGAGACGATCTTCTTCGGAACACCGTGCTATCTAAAAATATCCCTAATGAATACCTATGCCACCTCAGCAGCGGAATATGTAGGCTTCACTCGAATGAAGTGAACCACCTTGCTCAACCTATCGACCACAACCATAATAGAATCATGTTGCCTCATTTTCCTTGAAAGAAATATAATAAAATCCATGGAAATGACCTCCCATTTCCACTTCGAAATCATAATATTTGTAGTATATGACCTCTATGCTTACATTATGCTTTCACTTGCTGACAATACAAACATCTAACCACGAACTCTGCCACTTCCTTCCTCAGATTCGGCCAATGGTAGAACTTCTTCACCACCGTCAATGTCTTCTAATATCTTGGATGGCTAGAGTATGGCTTCACATGAAATTCATGTCCCTGAATCTTACCAAAACATATGTTGTTAGACAATAATTTGCATCCTATTCACTTGTACCTACACCTACAGCAGTTCCTGTACCTGTACTTGTACTTTGATATAACCTGTGCTTGAGCTCCATATACCTGTCATCCTATTGTCCTACCTATAAGATATGATTCTGTAATTTTTTCCCATAGGAACTCATAGTTGCTATATGATTGACCTAAACTTTCCTCCTAAAAACACCTACAATCATGTTCTCCTTTTCCTTAGTGTATCTGATCTCAAAGTAAAACTCACTAAGGGTTGTCAAACATCTCGCTTTCCTGGAATTCATATTTTCTTGGTCAAATAGATACCTCAAACCATTGTTATCACTCATCAATACATATCTCTTGCCAAGAAGATAATGCCTCCACATCTTCAAAGCATGAATAATAGTTTCCAACTCAGGATCATGAGCATGGAAAAGTTTATGAGCTAATATTCATAGGTGGGATAGTTTTCCATGATTTTTCCAAAAACAAATATTCGCCAATTTCCATTTTTTATAAAAATGCTTCGCCCAAATTTTACAATATTAAATTATTTTACCTTAAAAATCGGCAACATTATATAGAGAGTATATATAAAATCATTGTAATTTTGAATAATTTTACAAATACATCAATACAAATTTTATAGTTTTCATATTAGGGACTGATGAGATTCACCAATGTTTTTAAACTTTAAGATAATTTTCGATCCTTCAAATTTTCCCTGATTATGAGTCACGTGGTTCTTCTCATGCTCATTTAATTTCATGGACTCATAGAAAACCACCTGTCCCTCCTGCATAAGTACTCCACCAATTCCTCTTTTACAATCATTTGTACAGGGTATGAACTATTTATCCATATTTCTGATCTTAAGAACTGGAGCATTGGTCAACAATTTCTTCAGCTAATCAAAACTAGCAAACATTATTTTTTCCACTCAAAATTCTTACCCTTTCTCTCAAATGATTTAATAGGATATGCAATCTGTGATAAGTTCTTGATGAACTAGGATCATTAAGTTCTGATGGTCTAGGATCAATAAAAATAAAAATAGCTTGATAAAATTTTTTACCATCCATCTCAATGATAGATGCTTGGTGATCTTCCTGTGTGTTGTACATAAATACATAAATACGAGGAATTATATTACCAACATGCCCAAATTTCTACTCCTCCTGAGCATTGTAGATCTGAGGTCTACCACTCTGGTACAATGGACAATCCCTCTTCTAATGATCTTTGCCACATATCCAACACTGCAATTCTGCTCTACCATAAACTCTAGGTTTTTGCTCTCCAATCTCAGATCCATCTACCTTCTCAACTGTATTGAACTTTTTGTAAGAACCCGCATTTTATTTCTCACCTGCATCTTGAGGTATTCCCTGCTTTGGTGGCCATATTCCTTTATCTGTCTCATTTAATTTCAAGTCACACTTAGGATCAAATTTTCACTTTGACTACTCGTAGAAATGCTTTAGCTTTTGAATGGATTCTTCTAGTGATCTAGGCTCATTGAAATCAATATGGTCCCTGTATGCTACTTGAAGCCCATTGATGAATATCTGAACCTTGAACTTATCCTCCTTGAGGTAAGACACATATCTCAACAACTCTAGTAACCTGCTAGTATACTCATCATATGTCATGGAACCCATCTGTAACTCATAAAAATCCTTAGCCCTAGCATCATAGTACCTCTCTGACATGTACTTATTCTTGAAATTACTCTCACACTCATCCCAATAAAATTCATCCTCTCGAATACCTTTAACATTATTCACATCCTCGCACCAGATATCTACTTTCCCTTTAAGACTGAAAGTGGCTATATTGATTTGAATTTTCTCTGTATAGATAAACAATCTGAAGAACTTATTTATCACAAGCAACAATGCCTCTGCATCTGCTCACTTCTTCATCTCTCCATCAAATGTAGGAGGCTTGACTTTCTTGAACTCCTTCGGAAAATCCTTACCCCTCCTATAAGGATGATGATGATGATGAATATAATGGTGTCTCCTGGAAGAGAAAATGGAATGATTTCCATACATACTATTCCTCCTATCAGTTATGTCCAATGATCTGCCACCTCCAACTATGTCCCCTTTATCCAACCTGTATCCAAACCATTACCTTCTACCATAGGCGTCATTCATCTATTCCTCCTGCATTTGACTGATCCTAATCTTGTTGAAATTTGCAGCAAGAAACAGTGAAATTGGCATCCAAAAATGAAATCCGAAAAATGGCACCTAGAAATGGTACCATATGAGGCTTCTGATTTAATTTTCCCTTAAGTAAATTCAAAGAAAAATTGTAATTTAATATCATGAAAATTTGTATTAGTTAACTGAGGGATGAAGACTTATTTAGATTAGTAAATTTTAGTTTGAGGTCTAAGAGGATGCATGCAAAGGGAATTTTTATTTTTAGGGGATCCAAATATAGTTATTTGTGAGTTGTAATTAGTTAACTCAATTAATTGAGTTAAAATTGTTTAACTAGTTCTAACTAAGTGATGAGCTAGTAAGAGTTCTAGTGAATTAAATTTGATTTAATTAACAAGTAGTGATCAATAAATTAACTGATAATTCACTATAAATAGTTGTTGCATGTCATTTTTGAGGAAGACCTAGTTGAGACAGATGTTAAAATGATAGATCTATCAATTGTACTATTAGAAAATTGTACAGGTCATGCATGAGGTCATCGGGAAGGCCCTGAAGGAATGCGCAATAATTAATCGGTATTTTCCTAATTAATAGGGGCACAATTAGCCCAAAAGTGTGTGATAAAGGCAGGACAGGAAAAGGAAAGAAAAAATTTAAATACTTGACTGATTTTGTTTAGTGAGCAAGCGAGATCTGAGCTACATCAGAGTGAGACAGTCAACAAAGTGCAGGAAGTTTCTCAGTGGAGAAAGATAATTGTATTATTTCAGGATCTTGACCATATGAAATATATATATAGAGGGGTTTTGAGCAGTTTCCTTCCCCATATACAACTTGTGTTGTGTGATTTATTGTCTCTTTCTCTTCCTTGTTATGTGATTGTGTGATCATGTTTTGTTTCCACAAACTGTAGAAGCATTCAATATCTTGTTTTAGTACATTAAAATATTAGTTTTAATCTCATTGGTATACTTTCTACATGGTATAATAGAATCATGAATCACAATAGAAGAGAAGAACATAGTTTTTTCTTGAACATGTTTGAATTTGTAGATTTATTCTTTGGGATCCAGCCACAGATTAAGATGTCTTTCAATGGCTTGAGACTAGAATATGCTCTTGAGGGAAATTGGAATTACATAGCATGGAAGGATAGGATGGAGGTAGTGTTGGAAGAGAATGTGTTGAAGGAATTCATATATACTGATATTCCCAAGCCCACAGTAACAGATGCTCAAAATATTGATGCATGGCAGAAAAAGGTAGCAAAGGAAATAAGGATATTGTTTGAGGGAGCTATATATCATATTTTCGTGAGTATCCATGGGAAGGCGACTCCATTTTCTATGCAGAAGGCCTTGAAATATTTGTTTTAGAATATCAGCAACATCAAGAAGTTGGCACTGAAGGACAAGCTCAGAAATATCAAGATGGAATATGGCGACATGATCCATAAATACTTCCAGAAGTTCACTCAGTTTCGAGATGAGATTAGAAGCGTTGGGGTGACTGTTGTTGATGATAATTTGATGACCCTAGCACTTCTAGGCCTTCCTAAGAGCTGTCGTAGTTATGAGGACTCTGTGAATGGGAGGGAGAAGCTACCAGTCTCGAAGCATTTATGGTCTGACTTGGTAATAGAAGAGATAAGCTAGAGCACCAGAGACAGGACCTCTGAAAAATACAAAGAACAAGATTTTTCATTGGTGGGAAAAAGAAAAAATATAAGGGAAGGAATTCCCAAGGCGAAGAGGGAAAGAGATACTTGTCCAAGATCAAGTGTTTTCATTGTCACGAGCATAGGCACTATGCCTAAAATTTTCCACAAAAGAAGGCAAGAAAGAAGGATGGGATGCATCTGGTATCTATATGATGGTGCCTCATTCCATATTACAGGGAATAGAGATGTCTTCAGTGACTTGGAGGAGAAGGACCTCTAGCATAGGTGTAGGTACCTTTTAGAGGGAGTATAGGAATAATCTTGTCTTTGTAGCAGTATTGAAATACCATTTTTATGATGTCATATTTATAAAAGAAAATTTGTTCCTTAGACACATCGCCATGGGACAAGTGAAATAGATAGGTGCAAGAGTCAAGAATATGTATGCTCTCGAGGTTGAAGATGCATGCAAATCTTTGAGGAGAAAAGCAGAGATTAGTGACATGGTGGTTGAGAGGGAGCATGAATTACCTCTGAACATGCAGCCTCAAAAGCAATCTCAAAAGGTTGTGGATAAACCACAATTGGAGAAGTATAGAGGAGACCGAGTGGAAGTTTCCATTGAAGGAGAGACCTTGAGTAGTTGGAATTTCAATCCAAATGGGCAGAGGGAGCACATGCAGCCATACCTCCATGTGAGAGGTGGGGCGATGCATAGGAATAATCCTAAGAGAGTAAATTTGGGTAGTATCCATTGATATGGCTTGTCTCATGGATCAGACCTGGCTACGATGAGCCCATATTACATAGTAGAAGGAAGGATCAGTAGGATTGATGTAGTTAGATGTCAAGAAGAAAGAAATCAGAGTGACATATGTGAGATACTGGAGCGTAGGTCAAAGTTGGAAGTAATGCAGAAGGCACATATGCAAAGTCAGTAACAACGCAGATATTTCAACAGAGAATGCAATAATAGATATTAGTCATAGACTCTGATGATAAATGCATCATACTGATTCATTTTTTTGGAAGCTATTTAGTTTCAGGAGTTGTAGGAGGAAACAAAACTAGAGAAGTGTTACATGCAGAAAATTCAAAAGGAAATAGATTGTGATAGATTGAATTCCTTTCTTGTTGAGAGGGAGTGTTGAAATTTGCAACAAGAAATAGTGAATTTGACATCCAGAAATGGAATCCATAAAATGGCACCAAGAAATGGTACCATATGAGGCTTCTAATTTAATTTTCCCTTAATTAAATTGGAAGAAAAATTGTAATTTCATCTCATGAAAACCTTTATTAGTTAACTAAGTCAAGAATACTTAGTTAGCTTAGGAAATTCGAGCTAGAGGTGTAAGAGGCTGCATGCAAAGGTATTTTATATTTTTATGGGGTTCATATATACTTATTTGTGAGTTGTAATTAGTTAACTCGATTAATTGAGTTAAAATTAGTTTAACTAGTTCTAACTAAGAGATGAGTTAGTGAGAGGTCCATCAAATTAAATATGAGTTAATTCCCAAGTATTGATCAATCAATTAACTGATAATTGACAATAAATAGTTTTTCATTTCAGTTCTGAGGAATACCTAGTTGAGAAAGATGTTAAAGGGAAGAGATCTATCAGTTGTATTATTAGAAAATTGTACAAGTCGTGCATGAGGTCATAAGGAAGGCCTTGAGGGATTGTTAAATAATTGGTTGTTTTTTTCATAATTTATAGGGGCTCATTTATCCCAAGAATGTTTGACCAAGTCAAGCTAGGCAAAGGCAAGCAAAATATTAAATACTTCACTGATTTTTCTTAGTGAGCAAGTGGGAACTGAGCTAGATTAGAGTGAGATAGCCAATAGAGTGCAGGAAGTTTCTTAGTGGAGAAAGAGCATTGTATTGTTTTGTGATATTGACCATATGAAATATAGAGATAGAATGGTTTTGAATAGTTTCTTTCCCCATATATACATTTTGTTGTGCGATTGATTGTATCTTTCTCTCATTTGTTATGTGATTGTGCGATCATGTTTTGTTCCGAAAATTGTAGAAGGAATCAGTATCTTGTTTTATTACATTAAAACATCAGTTTGAATCTCATTGGTAGATTTTCTACACATTTGTCCCCATTTTTGTAACTCTGACAAGCTCTAAAGATTCGCTACATTGACCTCTATCTATTTTTCCTGAGCCCTTCCAAGTATTTCGTGAGCCTAAACAAACATGCCATTATCTACCTTATAACTTCTAATCTCTACCCTCAAGATCCTTAATGTATCTGATACACCAGGAGAATTCCCATCTCTTTGTTTACTAACTGATCTATAGGGAGAGTCATGGGAACTATAGTCTAACATTTTTCCCTTCATCCTTGATTCTCTTCTTCCCACAAGAACATCATGTAAGATAAAACAAATACATATCAAAATCAAATCCACACCTCACTAACGTTCAGGGGAGGCTTATTTCATTTTCAAGATCAATCCACATTAGCATGTACATGTATAATTGTAAACATATCCATATAAAAAAATATCAATATACACCATCATGCATGACCATACCAATGGTATACCCTGACCCCATGCATGACAACCATGGCCTTTACAACATTGGACTTTTCCCAAAGAGAGCACAACCTACTCTCATACCATGTGTTAGCACTTGGAGTGCATCAAGCGCCTGACTAGACACATATTAAGCTCGAGGGCTATTCTATGATTTGATTGAGTTTTTTAGAAAGTGGTTGGATCTCAAGCACTTTGAAAGGAATGTTGAATAGATAAAAGGCTCTAAAAAATATGATGGCACTAGTGTATGATGTGGTAGAAAAATTGAGTTTGTAGCCTGATGGTTAGAAGAATGGAAGAAAGGCAGTGGGTTTGTAGGACAAAAATTCACTATTGGGAGGAAAATTGACACAAATTCTAGATCTGAAATGTATAGTAAAAGAATAATTTTAAAAGACGTACAAGAATCTCACTTTACATTTAAAGAATCATGTTACAAGGAATGCTTCTGACTAACATGACCTCATGAATTAGGAATGCTTGGTGAATCAGGACTGACAAAAAAAGATTAACATGCATGCTAGATGAAAAGACTTACAAAAACATGAAACAGGGCTTAATTCCACCTTAAGGAGCACTTATGAACAATATTCAATTTATATTGAATCAAGAAATCTTGGAACAAGACTTACAAAAACAGACCCATATGACTTGGAGGTTCACAAGACTAATAAAAACATAAGATAGAACTTTTATGATAAACGTGGAAAGACAGATAAAGTATGTAAAAACAGAAGGGAAAACAACACACACACCATATGAGTTTTTGAATCCTCAAGAGTGTAACTAGAATATATTATGTTTTCAACAATACACAGCTTGAGGAATAGCATGAGGATCAACAATAGGGCCAGAGAACTAGGCCCTGTGCCACCAACCATATCCCCTTTTCTATGTCTATAAACTATGTATTTATATATTGACAATGATCTTCCAGAAAGGATAGAATCTCGAATATCTCCATGGACATGGATTTTATTACAATCCAAAGGAATAGGGAGCTTATGTTTCTAATTTATTACAATAACAAGAAAAATTTACAGAATAGTTGACTGATATTTACTAATTCTAACAACATTGTGAATGTGGTAGTCTTTAATCCTGAAATGTAGGTGAATAAGTACAGGGTCTGCTCATATTATCTTAACTACCTGAGTAAATACTACTAATGTTTCTATAATGCTTCCAACTGTCTCTTGAATGTTGTCTGGTGCCTTGTTGAAACGTGTTAGTGATGAGAGTAATGGTGGCGCACGTTTAATGGAAATATGTTCTGGAGGATTTTTGCCATTGTTTTCCTTCTAAATTGTGGAAACCCAAAACCAATTGGATAAAATGGTAGAGAACAAGGTGGGGCCGGTGTCATTAACACAAAGTGAAGAATGGTTTTCAGGGGGGTATGTAAGCTGTAAGTAGTTTGAATGAAGGGGGGTGCGAAATGACAAGAGGAATACACGTTGCAGTGGGGTCAGATCATAATACTTCCTATTTATGACCCCCCAGCTATGTTAAAGCTAGAATGGGAGAATGGGGCTGAAATAATCGTTCATTAAATATGTAGGTAATATATCAAGGCGGAATAGGCTATGGGATATATTGCAATTCGGGAATCAGAGGAGTTAATAATAAAATACAAAAGGTAGGTTTTATGAATTACGAGTTACAATGGGAGGTGAGATGACATAGCTAGGACTGGTGGTGGTTTCGACCACATGGAGCAATGGAGCGTGAGTGGTATCAGAGCAGGGTGTATGGTGTCGGATAGTTAAGGTAGATGAGAACAAGCGATGCAATTGCGGGGTGACGTGGTGGGTAGGTGATATGCATGGTCGATGGGACCAGACCGCAGCACATATCGCAATTCGTAGCTTTTATTTATAAGCACAGAGGATGTAAATACTAAAAACTATGAAGTGCGATGCGCAGAGGAGGAGGTGAGTGACGTGCCAGGGAAGAAGTGGGACCGGATCGGAGGCGAACATCGCAACTTTTATTTTTTTATTATAAGCTACGGGGTTAAACTTTGTGATGTGAGGGGAGAGGGACCCACTACTATGTAGCGGAATTTTATGAGTCGACGAAGGTTTAAACAGTAAGTGTTACAAAGTATATTTCAATGTATTGTGTTGACTGTGCAATGAGGGGAAAATGTTGAGGTGGGGCCAACTTACTGCATCACAAACTAAATCAAATAGATTTCGGGCACTCGCAAGGTAAAACAAATGCGATGCGATATCACAAATCAACGATCACATTATTTACAATTTAGTTCTAATGCCAAATACGTAAACTCTGTGAAATGCGATGAGGGCCCCACTTTGATCACGATCGGGGAATGAAAAGAACAATAAAGGTGGAAGGGTAAAGCAGAAATGTAGAAAAAGGGTAAGTTAATGTATATTTCGATGGAAAATGAAATGGAAGGGAAGCGTGGCGGATAATGGGTCCCACTTCATATCGTATCGGTAATTTATAATTTTAGCATTTGATTGTTGTAAAAAAACTTGTGATGGTGATATGTGATAAGGCACAAGGGGTCCTACCAGTGGTTTATAGAAGATGGTAATGTAAATGAATTTTGGATCTGTGATATATATATAAAAGGAAAGGGTTTTAGTACGGTGAAGTGCGGAAAATATATATGATATCATATATGTAATATATGATATATATTAAAGGTTTTTTGTGGGGAGCGGAGCTGCTTTTGCATTGGAATTTATCACTTGGAAAAATGAAGCGTAAGGGGCTAGAGGCCAAATAAAATGATGGAGAGGGAAATTTTCAAAGAAATCAAAACTAGTGCCAACAATGGCTCTAATTGTGGATGATATGTGCCCTACAGGCTATCAAGAATCGTAGTTACAGTGCCTTATCCATTTCTTATTTCTCCAACCAGTGATCCTACTTATTAACTAAAGAAACTAACATGCCTAGCCATTAGGTAATGGATTCAAATGAATCATTTCAATTCTGAAACTTATTTCTCCAAACTAAAGCTAAATTCAAACTAAAAACTGAAATCTATATTTATGAAAAAATTTCTCAAAACAACGAGCTTATTCATTCTTCTACTGCTAATCTAATTTGAATGGAAATCTTCATGCAATATGGAACTTTGTCATACAACCATTCAAACAGCTGGAAAAACCTCATATGGATTCTAAATCTCTATAATGATGTCCCTTTCAGAATTTCGAAAGGTGTAGCTATTTTTCCAAAAATTCTACTGAAAATTTGATCTCTGCATCCCCGTGAAGTCGCCATTGGATCCAAAACAATGGAGTCGAAAGGTGAAAAAACTATGGCCTTAATCAAGCTATCAATTCCTGTTCACCTTCAAGAATCGATCTTCAGCAATTAAAAAAAAATAATCGGGTGCATACTTCGATTCAAGGCCTTCATCCCCTGGTAGACGCACCAAAAGATGTTAGCGCTAGAAACAACACTTGGACTACATCAAGCACCTACCCAGACACATCTTAAGCTCGAGGCATATTCTATGATTTGATTGATTTTTTTTTTAAATCGGTTGGATCTCAAGCACTCTTAAAGGAATTTTGAACATATAAAAGGATCTAACACATATGAGGGCATTGTTGTATGATGTGGTAGAAAAATTGAGTTTGTATCCTGATGGTTATAAGAATGGAAGAAAGGTAGTGGGTCTGTAGGACAGAAATCCACTGTAGGGAGGAAAAATGGTAGAAATTCTAGATCTGAAATATATAGTGAAAGAATGGTTTTAAAATACTTACAAGAATCTCACTTTACATTTAAATAATCTCGTTACATGGAATGCTTCTGACTAATATTACCTCATGAATAAGGAATGCTTGGTGAATAAATATTGAAAAAAAAAGATTAACATGCATGCTAGATGAAAAGCTTTCCAAAAACATGAAACAGGGTTTAATTCCACCTCAAGGAATGCTTATGAACAATCTTCAATTTATACTAAATCAGGATAGCTTGGAAGAAGACTTACAAAAGTAGATCCATATGACTTGGATGTTCACAAGACTCATAAAACCATAATATAGAACTTTTATGGTAAACCTAGAAAGATAGAGGAAGTATGTAAAAAAGGAAGGGCACACCATATGATTTTGTGAATCCTCAAGAGTTTAACTGGAATATATTATGTTTTCAAAAATAAAAAGTTTCAGGAATAGCATGAGGATCAGCAACAGGGCTAGAGCACTAGGCCCTATGCCACCAACCATCTCCCCTTTTCTACATCTATAAACCATGTATTTATAGATTTACAATGATATTCTAGAAAGGCTAGACTCTCAAATATCTCCATAGACGAGGATTTTATTACAATCCAAAGAAATAAGGAGTTTTTGTTTCTAATTTATTACAATAACAAGAAAACTTTAGAGAATACTCGGCTAATATTTATTGATTCTAACAACATTGTGAACATGGTAGTTTTTAATCCTGAACTCTAGGTGAATAAGTATAGGGTATGCTAATATTATCTTAACTTCCTTAGTAACTACTGTCAAGGTTCCTGTAATGCTTCCAACTATCTCTTGAATGCTGTTTGGTACCTTGTTGAAATGTGATAGTGCTGAGAGTAATGGTGGCACAGGTTTAATGGAAATATGTTCTCGAGGAGTTCTGTCATTATTTTCCTTCTAAATGTTGGAAACCCAAAACCTTTTGGATAAAATGGTAGAGAAAAAGGTGGGGCCGGTGTCATTAACACAAAGCAAATAATGGTTTTCGAGGGGGGTATGTAAGCAGTAAGTAGTTTGAAAGAAGGGGGGGTGTGAAATGACAAGATGAAGACACATTGTAGTGGGGTCGGAGCACAATAATTCCTATTTCGGACCCCCCAGCTATGTTAAAGCCAAAATGGGATAAGGGGGCTGAAATAAAACAAGAGTCGTTGATTAAATAAGTAGGGAAGATCTCGAGCTGGAATAGGCTATGGTATATATCGCAATTCAGGAATCCTAAGAGTTAATAATAAAACACAAAAGGTAAGTTTTGCGAATTTTGAGTTGCAATGGGAGATGAGATGACGTCATTGGGAGAGGTGGTGGTTTCAATGACAAGGAACAATGGAGTGGGAGTGGTATTGGAGGAGGGGGTATGGTGTCGGACAGTTAGCACAGACAAGAACAAGCGATGCAACGGTGGAGGTGACGTGGAGGGTAGGTGATGTGGAGGGTCGGTGGGACCGGACTACGGTGCATATCGAAATTCGTAGCTTTTAGCTATAAGCACAAAGGATGTAAATACTAAAAACTGCGAAGTGAAACACATGGGGGAGGAGGTGAGTGACGTGTCAGGGAAGAAGTGGGACCGGATTGGAGCTACACATCCAAACTTTTAGTTTTTTTTATAAGCTGCGGGTTAAACTTTATGCTGTGTGGGGACAGGAACACATTGCTATGTAGCAACATTTTATGAATCGACGAAGGTTTAAGTGGTAAGTGTTATGAATTTTATATGGTATATCAATGTATTGTGACGACTATACAATGGGGGGAAACTATTGAGGTGGGGCTGACTTAGCACATCACAAACTAAATAAAATAGGTTGTGGGTGCTCACAAGGTAAAACAAATGCAATGCAATATCGCAAATCGGCGATCGCATTATTTACAGTTTAGTTCTAATACCAAATACATAAAGTCTACGAAATGGGATGAGGGCCCCACTTTGATTGCGATCGGGGAATGAAAAGCGATGAAACGATATGCTCCCTTGCCAAGCCCTCCATGTGACTGGAAACCCCTAGTCGCTCCCATTGGCCTACATTAATGCAACTGTGGCCTTTTCTACCTAGTGTTGTGCTAGCCACTATGGAATTAAGGTTTTGTTTTAGGGTTGGGGCTAATCCTCAACCCATAAATCCATATAACTTTCATAACTCATAAAATACATGACTACAATTATTATAAGCCAAAAAATGGAACTAGGACTAGAATTGACCATCCCCAACCGAGATTGAAATTCCATCAAACACTTAGTGAACATGAAATATATAAGAAATGAATGCAAGTTTGAGCATAAGAGACTAAAAAATCATATGAGACTTACCAAGAAGGATCAATACCCACTCCCATTAATTGTCTTAACATCAATTAGGTCTTGCATCCATCATTCTTTTAGTTACAAGTAAAAACATGGAAAGAGACATGACTAAAACCAATCATATATCCATCCTTATAACCAACATATATACATATGAATAACCATAACATAACATCTATTAAAGACACATAATAACAGGTAAATTTACCAATAAAAAGCAAGAGAGCTTAGCTTTCATTAAACATAGGCAAGAGCTAACCAGGTTTGAGAGTTCCACATACCACCCAACCATAGACATGGTTGAACCAAATATTTATTTTAGCCAGTAATCCCAGTTTCATATTCCAAGAATGAATGTCGGATCTCAATGGATAAACCAATATAAAAAAACAAAGGGAATTGAGAGGTTAAAACTATAATGGGAAGAGACTTCAATCAGTGAAAAGAAGCAACATCAGTCCTAAAATATCTCCAAAGGAATACAATGATAAATAAGAGAAATGTGTATATTACAAATTGGATTTAATTAGTGCTAACAAGAAGAATGATTAGTGGTCTATATGCTCATAAAATGGTAGACAGTCACCCAATTAGGAAAACCAGCGCAATAAATCAGGTCATATCCAAGTGTGGAAGCAAAAGGAAGATAATATTCTTAGTGGGGGTAGATCCCTTATTACTCATCTCTGAAGGGAATAGGTTGGCATCAAGGGAAGCTAGAAAGGTCAAATGTAAGGCGAAGAAAGGAACATTCAAAGGAATTCATCTGAAGGATAGAGAAGTAATGAATTTTGTTGTCAAATCAGATTGATAGATACATGGTGATGATATATTCACTGCTAATGCAAGTATTGTTTACAGATTCCTAATACAAAGAGAAAGAATTTCCACAGCGGGAGTAATAGTGAAACCCAGATTTGGGTATCATATTATGTATTAACAATTGGTACCATTAACTAGTATGAGTTGTGTGTTTCATGACATAGGTTAATGTTTTATTTGTTTTTTTATGCATGTTAGTTTTAGTTACTGATATGATGAATGGATTTACTGTTCTGATGTTGTTCCAATTGGTAATCGATATCAAACATGATGGTGAAAGGAGCATGATTACAGGAAGAGGAAACTCAGTTATCAAGTGCTCAACAAATGTTAAAAGTAGCATCGATTCAACAATTGTGATCATTTTAAATTGGTATCATGGGTGCTATCAATAGGTATTTACAATAATTAGATTATTTGTAAGAGTATGGTGTTCAGGGAAAGTTTTAAGAACCCCCCTAAATTTATATGTATAATAAATGGGCGAATCCCCATGATACATAGGAAAAATGGAAGGAAATTTTATTAATAATATAATATGTATATATAATGTTTTTTGCGAATCTCTCATGATATTATATTATCTTGTAAAATCATGGTGAATCACTAGTACAAATGGAGAATCACTAGTACAAATGGAGAATCACTAGTACAAAATGGTGAATCGTTTCCTAGTGGAGTTCGAGGTGTCAGTTCCAATGAAGATATGGTAGTTTAACCAGGAGTTGAAGGAAGCGAACCACCGAGACCAAGCATGGAACATGGTTACTCGTGAGGGAAGTAATTCTCGTGCAATTTGGAAAACGTGTTCTTCTAGTTCTGCTAAATGTAGTGTTGTTTCTCATGCTACTACTAGCACTAATATAGAGGTTGGAGAGGAGTTTGAGGAGTCCTCGGACTTTGAGATAAATGATGGTTATGTAGCTCCTAGTGATGATCTCGTGTGTATTAGTGGTCATGAGCTTGATTAGTGATCATGAAGGCAACAGAATATTCAAATTTAAATAGACCCATAACAAAAAAATCCATGAAGAGAGAACTCTAGAAAAAATATTGTCATGCAAATCTAGATTCTATAGATTTATTAGAACTCCTTACTACTCTACAAATAGATCCATGAGATGAAGAATATGGTAAAAAAATGGGGACCGATATGTTTTATGGGAAGGAAAACTATTCCTATTCAAATTCTTTCAGATGCAGAGACTTTATAGTTTTCAGTGAAGGAAATATTTCTGAGCTTAGGGATTTCTAAAAACATTTTTTAGAGAGAGCACCGAAATGTATGAAGTTATATTATAATTTTATAGGTTATATGCATTGTATGTTTGGATGTTAGAAGTGGAAGAAAACACTTCAAATATTAGCAAAACATATCACTACACAGTTTTTCATTGTACAAAGGTTTTATCTAATATGCAGGAAACAAAGGCTTCCTTATATAACTTCAACAATAGTATCACTTGAAACAATATATTCTCTGGTATGTTGAATAAATAAGCTTTGATGTTGTAAATTTATCCAGTCAGGGCATAATTCGACTTTTCGGCTTTTCCACCCACAACAGACTCAAATGGAGGAGCCTTAGAATAACTCCCATTAACCCACACAACAGGATGATCACCTCCCTACTTTGTAGAGCTCACACACAGAAGCAATAAGTTATAGGTAGAGAGAAGCACCACCTTAGTATGCAGATTCATGAGATCTCGAGGAGACCTCTTACCTCCACCCATGAGACCCTTGCAATAGTATCTCTGTCCAGGCTCTTTTTACAATCACATAATACACCCTCCTTCCCACTAATCCAGGTCTCTGCAAAGAGAATCCTATATGCACAAGATTTGATATTCCAATTTATCCAAAGTTCTCCATGAGGGGATTATTCACTTTAGATTCAGATGGTAGGAGATGAGTGATTTTGAAGCCTAGAAGGTGTCTGAAATAGTAGAGTGTGAAATAGTAAAGCTAAAAACATAGATAGTATGAACTGAAGAAAGCCAAATTTTGTTTTATAATAACCTCTCCATCTAAAGGTTTTAATAGGATTATTGTTGAATGCATCAATCCAGACATTGAAAAAAATGCAGTTTGCAAATTGTCCTGACTTCCAACCTTAATCATTTACTCAATTATTCTTGTTTATCTTTGTAAATATCTGAAATGTCTATGCTAAATTTTATTACAATTCACATCAGTAATAGGCAATGTAAAAAAGGAAATTCCTGTGCTAATCTATAAGTCAAGAATAAGAAAGAATCCAATGAAGAGTACATTGAGATCAACTTAAATATGTATCACAAGCACATGTTTCTTTTAGGACATGTATTCATGTTTAGATACTTTTTTCATAAATTAAGGAAAATTCAACCTCATATAAAATATCCCAAGTCTTGAACATTGGTTTGTCTACATTCAAAATTATTCCAATAGGACGAGACCTGAAAAATTCTCCTAGAACAAACTTGTTAATTTTGCTACTTGCCCCACTTACTAGACAGGACCCTTAAAGAGGCTAGAAATCTTGTTGATCTGTATCAATCTTAAAATTTCCTCACCAGGATATTATTTCCACAGGTTTTAAACTGGTTAAAATTCTCACCAGTCATTACATATTCTGGAGCAGCATAACCATATGTTCCCATAACTCGAGTTGAAACATGGGTGGTCTCCCTCAGGTCCATCTTTTGCTAGTCCAAAACTAGACAGCTTGGCATTGTATTCCTGCACCAAATACATATCTCTCCATAAAACTTAATAGAATCCAAAGTGTAACACTGAGCCATCTCATAATTTTTAAGTTGTAGGTACAAACCGAATCCAACAAAATATTACATGTTTTAAAATCCCGATGAATCACTAGTATTTTAGCCCCTCCATGAAGAAATGACAGACCTTTTGTTGCACCCAATGAAATTTTCATCTTGATAGACCAGGGGAGTGACAAGGACCCTTCTACATGCATAAGGGAAGTACCATTCGACATCAAAGATCTAAATATATTTCTCAAAATAAAAATTTACAAATTGGGATTAAGACTCTCTAGAAGGACAAAGAATAATTATGTAGCTATGCATTGCCAAAAAATGTGAAAGCCCCACAAAATTGATGCTAAAAAATGAGATTTAACCAAGGGAGGCACATATTTCCTTATGTCCAACAAAATTTGACAGATCCAGACTGAGGATCCCAAAATTTCATGAAATAAAAACATATCATAAAGTATTCAATAAAGAAACATAGAGTTTGTTTTGGGTAACATCATTAGCATATAGTATACTCTTCAACCAAGATGACTTAAAAATTATATATCAGCTAGTGAATTTTTGTCCACAGAAATATTATAAGAAGACATTTCAACAAATCCTCACCAAAAATTGATTTTTGTTTAGAAATATGCCCCACCATCTAAGCATAGAACAAAAACAAACATTAAAATTTAATACCTAACAATATTGAGTGTTTCATCAAATTTGAAAATCATACATGTTATGCTAAATGAATTTGATGCCTCGGACACAAAGACCAGATTTTATCATACACTTGCCGTAAAATTCAGATCCATTCAAATGTGGAAAAATTTTGGAATTCTTCACTTCTTTGAAACTTGTAGCTGAGTGTCTTTATCATTTATGTTGAATGGGTAGATCTGGTCGTTTTTTTATCATTGTGACTTATGTAAATAAAATCCTTACACTAACAAATTGCATTTGATATAATCCAGTGGAGCCTTTAAGTATCATTTTAAGCAATACGTTATAGTATCATGTAAGTGCCTACATACTTTTCTACTTCATTGATTCTAGATAGAGATCCTATGCTCAAAACAATTAATATCATCCTATATTTTGTAAATATGAGTTCATGCCTCTGACATTCAAATAACAGTTTAAATATGTGGATTCAGATGCCTTAGTTTCCAGCATTCAAGTAAAAAAAAATCAGGTTCCTATGGTTATTGTCTAAGTGTTTGTTTGGAGACAGATCTGATATATATGTCTGAAAAGTATGAATGGACCTAAACATATATGTCTTGACATAGTGACAAACAACCTCAACAATATTACAAAATTCGTATTATATGACATTCTCAACAAACATATGTTCTTTAGGATGAATGTGGCAATATATTAAACATTCATTTGACCTCTTAGTGTATAATGATTTTCTAAGCATATATTCTGTCATTTAAAGGTGACAAACCTATTTGGTCTCTCAATAAAAATCTTGGCACACCTATAATATCTCCATGATGTAATGGGTGTGGTGTCTTTGTGACTATAATGAATGTAACTCTTGGGACAAGATCTTTACCTTCTCTCAAATTGTCTTATAATGGCAGTATTAGAATGTGTATGAAGGAAAAAACTCAGATTCATGTGATGACTATCTTGACACCCATGAGATAAGCTCAATTTTTATATGATTCGACATTCATTATCAACACTTTTACATAAGTAGAATATTCAACATGAAAACCTGACACTCCTGTGAAGAAGGATTAACATAATAGTGGAATATCCATGGAATTTCAAGTTCTATGATGATAGACTCAGTATCATGAAGTGGTGATTCCATCACAACATTCAAGGCATAAAAATCCAAACCAACATAATAAGCACACAATCCAACTCGCACTTAAATAAATCATTGTTTAAGGTCCTAAAGGAGGCTAAATACCCCCAAAAAAATATTCTTTAACAATATGGTTTGGAAGCATAAGAAGACCTTTCTTAGAGTGGGAAATCATCCCATGTCATTGGCTTGAGAAATAATTCTCCTTTGTATCACTGCATTAAGAAACAATTCTCCTCTATGTCACTGCCTTGAGAAACAATACTCATGTGTGTTGCTAAACATAATAGTGATAGTCAGATGATTATTAAGAGTTATAAACATAATTATTTAACATACAAAGGCAACATTGATAATATTTTAGAACAACTTCATCAATGTGCTTAGATATAATGGCTTCATCAATGTGCTTTGAATAAAAAACACTTTCCACCTTTCTATGATGCTACGTGTTGACAAAAATGTATAGATATTTAAATTGATTTCTCATAGAAATTCTATAATATCTCAAAAATGATAAATAGCCACTATGTATTTCTTGTGCTTTATTTTCCCTAAATAGGCAATTGTAATAATATAGAGGAATTATGATTTCTTGTTCTCTTTCCACCCATCACACCATCATCAGAATATCCATGGAATTGGCAGTGTATCTTCGACCATAGGTAATAGAATCACAAATATATCCCAACAATCATATATCTAATATATGAGGCTCATTCATAGATCAATTCATATCTTTATAACGAGGCATATGGTAGGTGTTTGTCAAGAATCACCAGGGATCCCATAATCTATATATATATATATATATATATATATATATATATATATATATATATATATATATATATATATATATATATACGTTCATATCGTATCTTTTTGGTTACCTAAAATAGTACATCAAGTCTCGGTCTTCCATCTTAACTAAACATCGATAAATGAGAGGGTCATCATCAGATAGGTTGACATCATCAAAATGACATGTCTCATCCACTTGCCATAATCATCAAGATATCTGCAACCTGGCCCCTTCCTATTATTGACCCATACGTTCATGTACCAAAAACATTAATCATAATCGTGTAGCATCTAAGGTAATAGAGATGTATATCAAGCCATCATTTGTGTCATCATACTCAGCTATCATGACTTTCTTTTATTAATAATCATTGGGCAAGAAAAGTTATTGGGCCATTTTTACAGGTATTTTATAGCTCCCTCTGAGGCCTTGCTTTAGGTGTTCATCTAGCCTTCAATCACAAGCTCCTCATATGAGAGATGAGACTTTCCATGATGCAACTGCAACAACCCACTTCTAGGAAGCTTGCTTTAGGTTAGAGAGGAAAATTCTGAAGAATCGTCATGTTCCTTCTTCAACCAGGGTGAATAAATCCTCTCATGAGATTATCCCAAAGCTACTGCATTATCCTTCAACGCTAGATGAATTCTACCAATGCATCAAATTCCCCAATCCATGATGAGGATGGGTCCTTCGCATTCAGGCATCCATATCCACAAGACCATTCTTTATAAGTTCCTAACGTAATCCATCAAAGAGCCCAATTACCCAACCAAGATGCCAAAATCATGGTCTTCTGCTTATCGTGCTTGTCAACACATAAAATCTGTTATGCACTTTCTTCAAGGAACCTCTATTTTCATGCTCATAAGTATTGTTACAAGGAACTAATCCAATGTGCCATGCACTTTTTTACTCCCAGTTGCCAGACTTCCAAGGGGTACCCAAAGGTGCCAACATAAAGGTGATGCATGAACTTGCATTGATCCAACTGCTAGACAAAGATGTGAATGGCTGCTGCCATACACCATTGTTTTGCTTGCAAATATTTCCACCATTCACAACTACAGTTGCCACCACCACTGCTCCAAATTTCCATAGTCACTGCTGCTACACTCCTCATACACTTCACTACCTAAAAACACTATGTTGATTAGCCAATCTGATTTCTATTCCTCAAATCATCAAGCTCTCTTAGTCATTAATGTCAAAGTTACTATCTTATTGATTATTGTCATCATCACTCTTAGTGGTGCCTGTAACGTCTCTGTTCAAACAAACTTAAAGTCTCTAGTTAAGTTATATCAGCTAGTATCATACATTGATCAAATTCATCTAAAGCAACCTGCCTACTATTCTCTGTTTTTCATGTGTCAATGAGAATTATACCTTAAGTGTGATGATGCCTTTTTTTTCTGAAGCTTATTGCTATCAATAGTATACCACAAGGTTTAGGCTTGTTGATGCCTTTTAGGATCCTTTAGGTTGTTGGCCTTGTTCGGCAAACCACTCATTTAAGACAGTGTTAATGAATTTATTTTCATGCCAGCGAACTCTAGAAGACCTTTGTGCTTAGCGAAACTATATGATCTTTAGAACTTACTCACCACAGGTATACTTCAATTAGGCCCATAGGAGGACTATCATGAACACTTTCGGATTATTTTCATACAAAAGGTTACTATCATTAGGGTTTTGTATCAAAACACTGCAATGATAGTCTTAAGCAACTGTTGCAGGGCAATGATGAACCTTAAGGCTTACTGCTACAATAAGATAAAGCTATTGTATATAGTGAGACTTCTTGACAACACAACTACTTTGGAAATGATGAGATCTTAATTCATATGCCCTTTGACTTCGTCAACTTAAATATGCCAAGTGAAAGTAACACATGTCTTCACTTAGGTCACTACTTAAATTGGTCATAGGTATGCTCCAGTACAATCATAACCAGTCATTCAAGGTAGGATATCAAAACAATAAACATTCCACTGTAGGTTGATCAAACTTTAGGTGTGAACTAACATATTTAATGAAATTGGAAGATTTCATTCCTCAAATGCAAATATCTTAAGAGCTTATAGGGATGCTGACATTATCATGGTTTATACTCTATTCATCAAGAAAGTAGATCATGTTTGTGTCAAATCATGGATTAGGGTGCCCAAAACTGATCAACGATCAAAATAACCATTACAAGAGGAACCCAGGGCACATCTCTATCATGCTTCCATTTCAAATCACAGGATCATATCTACGCAAAGGTATCTTAGATTTCTTATTCCTGTTAAGTATACATATATATATATATATATATATATATATAACTTTAATAAATATATAGAGATGCATCAGAAATTACAATTTTTTGTGTGCCAAAATTCTCAAGACGCCAGATATACGAGGACATCTAACATCATCCTTTTGATCATTTAAATTCATTCAGATATATTTTTATAGGCAAGCTTGGAAAAGGAAAAAAAAATGTTTTTTGAGCAGTTACATACCTTTCTTGCTACCATATCTGGGTATTTATCTTGTAAAATTGGAAGAATTTAGTTTGATGCGGTGCTCAATTCTCTCTTTGGCATATTCTTAAGATATGTGATCTTAATCATGGCATTGACAACATCAGGCTTGAAATCAACGAGCTTCATGACCTTGTCCATAATTTGGACCCTCCATCTCAGAAAATTCTTCAGATTCTCATCGTCTCCAAAGATCTTCTGGTAGAACTGCTTGTCTCGAAAAATCCCATAAGCAATGTAGCACACACAGTGGCCCACTTTATCATAAGAATGCATGAAGTCCACTGAATTCAGATTCTCATCAAATTTCAGATCCTCTTCGACTATACTGTCAGCACCAAATTCTTTCCTCCATGCCACACTATTCTACAACATGATGAATGCATCATTCACCCTAAAATCTCTGGCACGAAGAAATTTCAGAAGTTTAACATCAGTCTCTCGGCCAAATAAGCAAGGGAACCCACTAAGGATGCATTAATGTAGGTGGAAGGTTCAGATTGATCATAATTTTTTCTCACATCAGTAAACCTATCCATGTTTTTTGGACCTCCCACCACAGCTCCCACCAATATGTTGGGATTGGGTGCACTTTTGTATAGAGATTAGAAGCCTTCTTTGCAGGGAATGGGTTGAGGATGATTGGCCTTGGAGGGAAGAGAAGAGGCTTTGTGATGAATAAGTTTTGGATTGAGGGAACCATATCCAACGATGTATGACATCCTCATAGGATTATCTCCAAGTATGTAATAAACCTTCATCAACACAAAATTCGTTTAGATCCTACATACATTAATAAATTTTTGAAATAATAGGAAAATTAAGAATTGGGATATTATGAATCTATACTTGGCATTTTGCAGTGCTCTTAGCCTATGAGGAGTGACTGTCACTATCTCACCATAAGTTACTACTTGTTTGGAGGAGATCAAGTATTTTTCATATGTCTAGAGCAAGAAGGAAGAAGATGTAATGTATTGAAAACTAGTATACTGCAATGTGTAAAGAAGACCTCTTGCTTACACAACAACATATAGTCTTAAATTTATAAGAACAGAAAGCAAGTGTACTATATTTCAATGCTAGTAAAATCTAACAGATCACTTAGAGTATATTCAGCATGTGAATAGGGTGTTCTAGGAAGAAGATATAAAATAAAGTTGTCTGTGTGCCCTTTGTATTCCTGAAGAGAGTGCACATTTTGTATCAAGAACTCCTGCACACAAATGACATGAATACACTCATTCATTTACATAGAACACCCAGTAGACAATCAAACTACCCAAAAAATTCTCCCTGTAGTTAATTACAATAATAAAGAGTTACTTGAATATTAAAATCTTTTAAGGAATACATATGTGAATCTAGGAAGGGGTATTTAGTGATTTTTGATTTAAACATGTTACCTCTTAAAAATAAACGCATGCTATTGTACCGATTGCTGAACTTATGAGGATTTCAGATTCTAGGAATATCTAGGAATCTGACTGTCACTAGAAAGGTCAAACAAATGACCCTCTTGTAACCATCAGATTTCAAGATATTCTGGGAATTTGCAATCAACATAAGAATACCTTTCTACTAAATGTTAGGTAACCATGGCTACCTTCTATGCTTCCCAAAACAACCTTGGTTCCTTTGGTTCCACCAGCATTGGTGGCATGGTCAGTTGTTTGTGAAACCAACATTCTAATCTCAGCGTTATGATCAACTGCCATTGTTCTTCCTAGGTCAACAAACTCAGCTCCACCTTGGCATCAAAAGTGTAATTGCATAAAAGGAATTTTGGGCTCATGCTAATGGGTCTCCTATGATGCATGCACATGAACCTAGTACATAGACCGTTTTTCTCTTTTCTTAGCTACCCAGTGCTTATTTTCCTTTTCAAATATCAATAATTCTTTTACAAGAAAAATCTATAATAATTTTTTTTTACTATATTCTAAAAGGTGAAGATGTTGAAATCATGGCACAAAGTGAAAGGAAATAAAACATCTTTCCTCAAAATATCAAATATATACAGAAAAAAATAATGACTATAATAATAAAACTAGATCTATCAATAGATGCATGATATCACAACCATAAGCATTCAAGGGACTAAAAATATCTTTGACCAAAACAAACCAAAAATTTCAAACTCAACAAAATCCTCTAAAAAACAAATAAACAAACCGCTAAAATTTTCAAAGATATCAAAGCTAGACATAAACACAATTTCATGTATTTGAATAAGCCCATTGTTGCTTAGCGTTAGACCTATTAAATTAGTTATTTATCATTTAATACTAGGACACTATCTATGTGAAAAGAAATAGGTCCCAACATCATCAAATTCGACTTCCTTTCCAATCAAATATCAAAATCATCTTCATTTCCAATACTAATATAAAATCACACATTTTCCAATTATCAATAATTATTTTCCAAGAAAATATAAAACTCAAAACTCAGAAAAATTACCCAAACACAAGTAACATATATACCATTAAAATTTTCCAAGATGTTAGAGCTAGACATCAAGGTAGTTTCATGTACTTGAATGAGCCCATTGACGCTTTGCGTTACTCTTGTTAAATTAGTTATTTATCATTTAATACTAGTCAGACACTATCTATTTGAAAAGAAATAGGTCCCAACCTCATCAAATCCAACTTCATTTCCTATCAGAAATAAGAAACAAACAATGTAAGGATTAAATATGAAACATCAATCTTAAAATAACACACATGAAAGAAATGCAACTGCAACATTACAATGAAAAATATAAAATATAGAACCCATTTTTACCTAAATTTGAGATATAGTAATATTGCATGATCAACGGAACATGTATACCAAAATAAGAGTCCTAGGGTATTTCAATTTCCCATTTCTCATCTTGGTCGTCATTTTATACATTGCGAACATGATTTTCTCCAGATGTACTATCATTATGAGCCTCCAAAAGATTATGTTTTGTATCAAGTTCATTAGATAAATTTGTTATATTGTTTTCTCTCCTTCTATCACAATTTGATCGCCAAAGCGCTAGTGGTTTTTCATATGGAAAATTGTTAATGTCATACTTTGTTACATATAATCTTAAACATGTATCCACATATTTATCAAGCTTGTTCCGAAACTTTGACTTCAAGAATCATAGTGTACTAAACATTCTCTCATCCTCCCCTGGTCCCCAAATCATGGTTTGATACAAATATGCTAATTTGAAATATTTTGATATGTTTTCTTGCAAGTATTGTCTAGCACTTAAAGTAGTTCATAATATTGTTATAGCACTATTTTCATTAGGATTCTCCAAAAGAGGATATTGCTTCCACATTGTTTCAGCAAAGCATCCACCTTGTTGATACAATTTTGATGAATCTAAAATACCTACAATTTGTTCTCCATGTATCGAGACTTTCTTAGAGAAGTGGTCTACTAAACATATTAATCTCTTTTGAAAATGAGCTTTTAAATTTATTCGACATTGACAATTGTTCCAATATTGAGGGTATACCACACACATGGCCTCCAACAATTCATCTAGAGGAAATCATTCTCTTATCTCTGATGATAGCAATCTTGCAATTTCTATCAAATTTTGTCTCACTGAGATCACAATATTATCAAATTGGTCTCTTCACATAGGGAAATCTTTGGTGATTCGTCTCGTCTTACTAATATAATGAAAGGGGACTGTATACCCACGCACTACAATACATAGTATCTCTTTTTCATCAAACATAAAAAAAATTTCAGTATTTTCTATATTGATGATCTTAGTCCAACTTGTAAAATCTGGACCAGTAAAAGAGCTGGCATCATATACAAATTATCCAATGCAAGGCATGCTGAATTTCTCACATTTGTGTATTCAACAATATACATTGTGCAATTCTAAGACATTTTCATGAGGACATTCATTTCATGTAGCATAGGAAGAATTCCAGCCAATGTCAATAATTTTTCTATATTAGTTAGTCGAAAAAGAAGATCTTGACCTTTGTCAACATTTTAGCGATTTTCATACATCAACCCTACCAAATATTTGAACTCACTAAATAGTCTTTTAGCTAGTCCATTTAATGGCATCCATCTTGTATCAACATCTTTCAGTAGTTTTTTTCCATCCGTAACACCATATGCAAATTGTTGAAACTCTAAATATCGTTTGGGACTACAAGAAAAGTATGCATCACTCTCACGTACAAGATCTTTAAATTTTGAACTTGATGGAAACTTGCTTACTATTTTAAATGCAATATTCATCCTATGAGCCATAAAATGAGTATTAAGCATTTATGGTGAAGCTAATAGTTGTAGTCTAACACAAATACAATTCCTTTGTCCTTGCATTACCGATGCTCCATCTTCTCCAACACAAACCAAATTTTTTGCAATCATTAAATGATCCATACCACTTTCCTTCAAACTTTTAAGAACAAGATCATAAATATTTCCAGCTGTAGAAGTCTCTCTCATCCTTTTCATCCCAATTAGATATGAATGTCTAATATGGTAATTAACCATATAAATGCTCATGGAGATCCATGAAGTATTATGAATAGTTGTAACCTCATCCAAAGACAATGTCAAAAGTCTAGCATTTGCAATCCCCTGTTTCAAATCCTCATTTTCTACTTGAGCTAGATATCTTGCCCATTCCCAACCACTAGTTACGTACCAATGAGAATATGGAAAGTTTGGCATGTGAAGAAAAATAGAAATTTCATGTGATTTGGATAATCTGTCATAGGAATATCTTTACATAAGATGTGAATTACAATGCTCAATTGTATCATCTTGGATAAAAAACTTCTTTCCATCGTATTTTCAAATTGATATATGATGGCTCCTCCACTTGCCTAAAGTTTCTTCTTACTTATTAAATATTTTTTGTATTCTTCCACACATTAGATATGTCGACATTCCTCTAAATATTTCCATCTGACAATAGATTTCTCTTTACCATTTACAATTTTTTTTTCATACACCTTTCCTTGATGCTTTTGTAATGTATCTAGCTTCATCTTAAATTCCACTACCTTGTAATTTTTCTAAGTACACGTGTACAATACATCTAACTTCTTGTAAATCCTCATTTGTAGGAGGTATTTCTTCAATAAATGGAAAACTTGAGACCCAATCATGTTGGAATTTTCTCCCTACAGTCCACTGGCCTTTTTTTCTTTTCCATGAATGGTTTGTGTCACCTTCCAAAGAAATATATTCAACATTTTCATCACTATTTTTTTTTGAAACTACATTTATCTCACCCTGGTCACTTGAGGAATCTATTATTTCATCCATCATATGGATATCATATGCATTTTCACGAGATTTAACATCTCTCTTAGTAACAGATTGTTCAAAGGAGCTTGAAGCATGAAGAGAATGTGTATTCTTGGATTGAGGTTTTTTAAAGTATGATAATACATCCATTTGCCTTGAGACTTTCTTCCCATGATTAGCTTTTGACATCTCACTGAATATTCTAGATGTAAAATTTCAAATCGATCTAGAAACCTACATCAATAGTTTCCAAGAGTTGAGAATTACTAGATTTTTACGTAGCTTTCAAAGTAAAATAAGTGTAATGTTCACAAAAACCGTTATGCAATTTTTTATTAAAATTTTGTGCCAAGGCCTAGGCCCAAAAGCAAAAAAAAATCATTATACACAAAACAATAACATCATGACTCATCATCTATAAAACAAAGAACATAATTCAAATGTAAAATATATAAAAATTTCCACTAAATTAATTCATATCTCCAAATCACCTAGTGAACACTTGAAAGCTTTAAACAAAAAAACAAAGTATTACAATAACTTTAATCCTCCTTTGCAAAACACATGTCCCTTAAGTTGTAAAGAATTGGTTATAAGAAGTTGAAACATATCCTCTGTCATTTTCCATGATAAAAGTTAGGAAGGAAGCTAGTCAGTTACTAGTGATTCTTTTACTTATCTTTCCCTTGATGAATTGGTTATAATAATTTGAAACATATCCTCTATCATTTTCCGTGATAAAAGTGAGGAGGAAGGAAACTAGTCAGTTACTAGTGACATTTACACCCTCCATAGAGAATATGGAGGACTTGGGCTACTTAACAACCATGCTCCAAGGATAGTTTTAGCGACTAAATGGCTTGCAAGGATAAATGAATGAGAAGATCATTATGAGGTAGTTGTCAAGAATAGGCTAGAAAAAACTTCACATATACACAACATTCAAGTCCCTAATGATTTATGATTTAATAATAGGTGTAAATTCCTTTAATTTGCCTGTATGAACAATTGTCAAAACAATTTGGAATCATTGCATGTAATATTTAATGAGCTTGACGAGGAGGTAAGGATTTTTAAGAGTTTTCTTACACTAAGACACCAAGTGGGCCACATTTCTAGGTGGGCCAATGATTTGAGCTTACATGCATGGAACAGGCACGAGAAAAAGAAATTGCAAGCGTTAAATCATCTAATGGGTTTAATCAGCAAAATGGACCCTTTGCAGGGTAAATCAATGGAATGGTATCTTTACACTTGTTTAATCAATAGAATGTACCCTTCCTATAGGTTTATTAAGTGAAATGGAAAAAAAACCAATAGTATGTATCAAAAAAACATATAATAGGCCAAAAGGACCAATGATTACATCAATTACGAATAAATGCAATAGTTATGAAAAATTGCAAAAATAAGAACTATAAAAAAGTGGATATGCAAAAAGGACGAGGGAAACCTAAGAAAAAATATGGTTCATGTTGTTAATGGCATAAATATAAGAATTGGTTGTATCAACAAGCCTATAAATTGCTCTAACCACTTGGAGCGGGAAGCTCAAGGAGAATTCCAAGCAAGAAAACTCCCAATGAGTTTGGAATTACCAAGCGCTAGAGAGACCCTGATATTGGTACGGGCACCCATTATTAATGTGAATAATTGTATCTAAGAAAGAGAGAATCCCAAGAAACCGAGCATACATGTAAAGAGGATATTGTTTCAAGGTGCACCTATGGTACACTCTTCATTAGAATATCAATTTATAGAGGTACAACATTGGTGGAGAGTGATCATGTTTAACCAAGTCTCCTAAGCCTATAATTATAAAATACATATTTAGGTGGGGGATCAATTGTGACCAATCCCCCCATGAAATATATAGGATAAAATTGGAAAAACAGAGTGAAAACATAATTACAATTATAATACCTAGTCTAACTAAATCCAACGGGACCATGGGGACTACACCTCAATCTCCTTTACTAATGTTTTGTAGTAACCCTAGATACATATACTTAAAGAGAGTTCATTGTTCAATAGACCATACCATCATTCAACAATGGGGGCATCCTCTACCAGATAAAAACTTACCAAGGCTTCGTCTTGCAACCATGGATTGATATCCCCAATCACATGATTAGTTCTATGATTGAACAAGTTAGTTATCACAAACGAAGTGATAATGCCAATAGAAATTGCAATAAAAGATTCACTCCAAAAAATATCATTCCTGAGGTTAGCCAAAATTAATGAGTGACAATATTCCAACAACACCTTGATCAAGAATCTGAATATGAATATAGCTCATATTTCTTGCATACAAAGATTTCAAAAAAAAAATTAACTTCACTCTATGGCCACCCGAGGATTTTTCTAGGAATTTAAATTTAGGATTTTCACATTTCAAATGAAAAATGTACAAATATTGACAACATGATAATATGAATTCCTAAAAAAAATTCATTCAACATATATTAACATAATGTAAACATGGCATATCCAAGGTGTTTCAGACTATCCCTAGTAAACCAGGTTGAGAATCTTCAGCTAGTGCAACTTCATCGCCAACACCTAAAATGGGAACTGTATGGCTTTAAGCGGGGGAATTTGCTTCCAGTGCATTTTCACACCACCTGGATGGTCAAAACATAATAAATGCGGTCACATTTGGACACATTCAACTAACAGAGACCCAAATTCACTTATGTGTAAATTTTAAATGTAAGTTTCAAACCATGAAACTATATGTTGTCTCTATCGCACCTTGCTATCATTGATTGTTCTCGCCCATTTATGACATAATTTTTGGCTTCTTATTTGTTTTTTATGGGTTTTAAGGTCGATCTTAGAAAGAAACACTAGAAACAATATGCAACAAAATAGCTTTATATTGTTTATAAAATAATGTTTAATAAAGTCAATAGAAAGAAATGATTTTGAATTGCATCCAATAAAGATACATAACCATGAGAACTTATCGGACAAAATTATAATTAGTCCACTCCATTTTCAAATCACAGATGAAAAAGATTTGTTTTTTCATTGAGGTAAACTGATTCTCAAAATGTTATACTGAAACTTCTCTTCCTGACAAACCTCTCTGGTGATGGAAAGTGTTAACAGTTTCAATTTCTAGCCCTATACAAGTAAATGTATGCCCTGCTTCATTATGAAAAGTTACTTTGAACTATATTTTCAGAGAGACAGAGATGGATCCATTATCATACCATTAATATTGTGTAAAGGTTATTCTAAAAATCATAAACTCTTGTTCCAAACAAAACTCGGCAATGATGGAAAGTGTTAAAAGTTTGGTTTTGTAGGCTAATACAAGTAATGCATACCCTGCCTCACTATAAAAATATACTTTTAAATTTGAATTAAATTTTTAACTATCCAAAGATGGATCCATTATTATATCCCTGATGTATTGTATGGTTTATGATACAAATCATAAAGAGTGTTGTGCTTGTAATAAACACGATATCTATGTTCTAGAGTTTGGACACACTAATTTTAGGAAATTAGAAAAAAAAAATGTGAGGGGTTAGATTGCTAGACTTATCTATTTTACATATAGATGAGACCTCCATGGGACTTTTTTAGATGGGGAAATTACATTATATAGGCTTAAAGCTCAATCATTTTGGGCACAGACACTAGCACAAATGGCATAGATGTTTTTTTTTCTAGAGGACCGAAAGGATAATTTGGTAACCTAAGGCAGAACAATGAAGGTCCTAGTGCAATCTATATTTCAAAGTTCTGAGCACACTTGACATGCTCTGGAATCACTCCAAAATATTTGAATTATGTGTTGTTTCATAAATTTATTTTATGTGTTGTTTCAATAGGACCGAAACCCATTTTATGCATAAAATAAACTCAAAGCCAATAATTATAAATTAAGCCATCACTCTCCTTCATGTCATCATCTTGGAGAAAGTATCTCATTAATATTACAGTAGTATGTCACATCAAATTTGGTGCTATATTCTAGGCATATATATAGAAAATAGTATTTTTAAGACTATAAGAAGTGACATCAGTCACCATAAGAGCACCTCCTAAGCATAAGTATATAAAAAGGATTTAATCATAAGAACTGATATTTCCCATATTATTTCTAAGCATAAAGGATACTGAGAGTGAAGGCTCACCAAGCTTATCATCTAGCTATAGTTTTCAATGACCTTAGGAGATACAATTTGTAATATAAGGTCTATGTAGACTTTCAATGTCAAGATTGGTATATATGTATACACAAATCAAACCAATACAATTCTGTGAGCCAAGAAAAGTTGCAAGTATCTCTCTTGAAGATCTAAACAAATAAATTTTGATGAAATCAGTTTATATCTTAAGACATGTACACCACATAACCAGACAAGACGGATGTCTACAATTAGAATTCTTCACGTGACATTAATAAAAGCACTATACCCCTTGAAGAGAGTTTTTATGATCATGACAGTTTCTAAATTAGAACAAATAATTAATTTTCTTGGGTCCAAACCCACATCTTTGGGTCAAAACTCCAACTACTTGGGTAACTTTCCCAACCAACTCCTTTTGGTGGGTTTTCAACTCTCAAAAATTCCTTTGAGCTACCCAAATTCCAACATAGTCCACCAAGCAACAAGCAAGTAATGATGTTATCCCTTGGCCATATGGTCTCGAGCTTCCCTAACTTCCTATAGATGGGTGGACCCACTCTAGCTTCCTACTGTCAATTCCCATATCTTGGCTTAGAACCCTACCCTAGAGAATTACCATGACTAGCCTCCTTGTGTAACTAGTGTGGTCAATTCTTAGTATTTATTTACTTAGGTAGTTTTTTGTAGTCTCTTTCATGGACAAGACATGTAAACATTACGTGAGTTGGTGATATCTATTTGACTCTTGGATTTGTTTGTGGAAGCTACATTTGCAGCCCTTTTTTCTTATATTAAAGTCATATGTATATCATTCCTTTAATAGTTAAAGGAATCTGTATATATATATATATAATCCACTTCATAAACTTCTACCCCATTTGAAAACCTTCTTGAAATGTTTTTTTCTACCCCTACAACCATCAATACTCATAAAAGGAGATTGTAGGTAATTTATAATCCTAAGGATGATGGTGAAATCAATGAAGAATCTGTGATTCTCTAGAATCCCTTATACAAATTTTTCCCATAGATGGAGAAGGGATTTACATATATGGTAAGCCAAGGAATATAGTACTTCAGTAGACACATATTTATGACATCTCAATTCCTTCACTAATGAGAAGGTGAATGCAAATATTTTCAATGATCATGTTTAACAAATTGAACATGAGAAATTGGAATAGTTAGTGAAGCTGAAGGAAACCACACTTTATCTACTCTACAATTCTCCATGCAAGTTAGTTGTCAGTGGTCACTAGGAGAAATTCAACTAATTAATGATCATCACTCATGCTTATTCATTGTTTCCAAATTGCAAAACTACACACATTGATTTGGGTAAGTGTTTAGACTCCACTCTTTTGAAAAATGAATTGAAAGGAAGGACAAAAGAAGTAAGATTCTTTACAAGTTATTTGACTTCAAGCTGAACAACTGAACAAAATTGAACGATACATTAGCTTAACAACTAAAATAAGAAAATGCTTTCAAGTTGCAAGTAGCACCTTTCATAGACAAAGAGGAGGGGGTAGAATGTCTCTATTAGGATTTGAACATTGGTGAGTGAATAAAAATGCCGCCAGTTCACCAACCAAGTCTCCCCTAAGTGACAAAAGAGGGAAATTATTGAAGAATGGGCTTGAGAGAAAGGAAATGAAGTTGTGGATTCAAATTCAAAGCCAAATATTTAGAAGTGGATGATGATGTCTATGAAATAGAGAATAAAAGGCCAAAGGATGCTAGGGACTCAGTTTAAATTGACTACACTAAATATGAGGATGATCTATGAATTCAAATCCCAAGATGAAGAAATAAAATAGAAGCATGACAAAACTAGTACCATGCAGACTAGAGAGAAGAAATCAAATCAGTCAACCATTGATGATTTGAAGATAAAAGCTAAACATAGGAAAAGATGCATTAACTAGATATTTCCATGGCACTAACTGAAGTAAAGACAATAATAGTTAGATAGAATATATGAATCCATTTCTTAAGCAGTAGGGCTTCCAGCATAAAATGCTTGCTTAAGCAGTGGGCCTTCCAGAGTAAAATGTTCAATGATGAATATAAGAATATTAGGGATGAAAACATTGGAAAAATCAGCTCTAAATGTTGCAAAACTGAAAATAACCTACAGTTGATCCAAATTAGTTCTCATGAAGTGATTGATTTTGGACTAGAAACTAGATGAAGTGTAACATCACTTGAAGTACTATTTTATAAGTGGTTGGATTATCAGCTCTTGAGATGGTAGTGAAATATTAGATACCCAAATTCCAACATAGTCCACCAAGCAACAAGCAGGTAATGATGTTATCCCCTGGCCATATGGTCTCGAGCTTCCCTAAATACCTATAGATGGGTGGACCCACTCTAGCTTCCTACTGTCAATCCCCATATCTTGGCTTAGAACCCTACCCTAGAGAATTACCATGACTAGCCTCCTTGTGTAACTAGTGTGGTCAATTCTTAGTATTTATTTACTTAGGTAGTTTTTTGTAGTCTCTTTCATGGACAAGACATGTAAACATTACGTGAGTTGGTGATCTCTGTGTGACTCTTGGATTTGTTTGTGGAAGCTACATTTGCAGCCCTTTTTTCTTATATTAAAGTCATATGTATATCATTCATTTAATAGTTAAAAGAATCTGTATATATATCTATCTATATATATATATATATATATATATATATATATATATATATATAATCCACTTCATAAACTTCTATTCCATTTGAAAACCTTCTTGAAATGTTTTTTTCTACCCCTACAACCATCAATACTCATAAAAGGAGATTGTAGGTAATTTATAATCCTAAGGATGATGGTGAAATCAATGAAGAATCTGTGATTCTCTAGAATCCCTTATACAAATTTTTCCCATAGATGGAGAAGGGATTTACATATATGGTAAGCCAAAGAATATAGTACTTTAGTGGACACATATTTATGACATCTCAATTCCTTCACTAATGAGAAGGTGAATGCAAATATTTTCAATGATCATGTTTAACAAATTGAACATGAGAAATTCTAATAGTTGGTGAAGCTGAAGGAAACCACACTTTATCTACTCTATAGTTCTCCATGCAAGTTAGTTGTCAGTGGTCACTAGGAGAAATTCAACTAATTAATGATCATCACTCATGCTTATTCATTGTTTCCAAATTGCAAAACTACACACATTGATTTGGGTAAGTGTTTATACTCCACTCTTTTGAAAAATGAATTGAAAGGAAGGACAAAAGAAGTAAGATTCTTTACAAGTTATTTGACTTCAAGCTGAACAACTGAACAAAATTGAACGATACATTAGCTTAACAACTAAAATAAGAGAATGCTTTCAAGTTGCAAGTACCACCTTTCATAGACAAAGAGCAGGGGGTAGAATGTCTCTATTAGGATTTGAACATTGGTGAGTGAATAAAAACACTGCCAGTTCACCAACCAAGTCTCCCCTAAGTGACAAAAGAGGGAAATTCTTGAAGAATAGGCTTGAGAGAAAGGAAATGAAGTTGTGGATTCAAATTCAAAGACAAATATTTAGAAGTGGATGATGATCTCCAGAAAATAGAGAATAAAAGGCCAGAGGATGCTAGGGACTCAGTTTAAATTGACTACACTAAATATGAGGATGATCTATGAATTAAAATCCCAAGATGAAGAAATAAAATAGAAGCGTGACAAAACTAGTACCATGCAGACTAGAGAGAAGAAATCAAATTAGTCAACCATTGATGATTTGAAGATAAAAGCTAAACATAGGAAAAGATGCATTAACTAGATATTCGAATGGCAGTAACTGAAGTAAAGACAATAATAGTTAGATAGAATATATGAATCCATTTCTTAAGCAGTAGGGCTTCCAGCGTAAAATGTTTGCTTAAGCAGTGGGCCTTCCAGAGTAAAATGCTCAATGATGAATATAAGAATATTAGGGATGAGAACATTGGAAAAATCAGCTCTAGATGTTGCAAAACTGAAAATAACCTACAGTTGATCCAAATTAGTTCTCATGAAGTGATTAATTTTGGACTAGAAACTAGATGAAGTGTAACATCACTTGAAGTACTATTTTATAAGTGGTTGGATTATCAGCTCTTGAGATGGTAGTGAAATATTAGATACCCAAATTCCAACATAGTCCACCAAGCAACAAGCAGGTAATGATGTTATCCCTTGGCCATATGGTCTCGAGCTTCCCTAACTTCCTATAGATGGGTGGACCCACTCTAGCTTCCTACTGTCAATCCCCATATCTTGGCTTAGAACCCTACCCTAGAGAATTACCCGACTAGCCTCCTTGTGTAACTAGTGTGGGTCAATTCTTAGTATTTATTTACATAGGTATTTTTTTGTAGTCTCTTTCATGGACAAGACATGTAAAAATTATGTGAGTTGGTGATCTTTGTTTGACTCCCGGATTTGTTTGTGGAAGCTACATTTGCAGCCCTTTTTTTCTTATATTAAAGTCATATGTATATCATTCATTTAATAGTTAAAGGAATATGTAGTTAAAATTATATATATATAAACCCTACTTCATAAACTACTACCCCCGTTTGAAAACCTTCCCGAATTTTTTTTTGCTACCCCTACAACCGTCAATACTCATAAAAGGAGATTGTAGGTAATTTATAATCCTAAGGATGATGGTGAAATCAATGGAGAATCTCTCGATTCTCCATAATCCCTTATACAAAATTTTCCCGTAGATGAAGAACGGATTTGCTGTGATATGGTAAGACAAGGAATACAATACTTTAGTAGACACATATTTATGACATCTCAATTCCTTCACTAATGAGAAGGTGAATGCAAATATTTTCAATGATCATTTTTATCAAATTGAACATGATAAATTGAAATAGTTGGTGAATCGAAGGAAACCGCACTTTATCTACTCTATAGTTATCCATGAAATTTAGTTGTTAGTGGTCACTAGGAGAACTTCAACTAATTAATGATCATCACTCATGCTTATTCATTGTTTCCAAATTGCAAAACTACACACATTGATTTGGGTAAGTGTTTAGACTCCACTCTTTTGAAAAAAATCAGCTGAAAGGAAGGACAAAAGAAGTAAGATTATTTACAATTTATTTGACTTCAAGCTGAACAACTAAACAAAATTGAACGATACATTAGCTCGACCCACTAAAAGAAGAGTATTTTTTTCAAGTTGCAAGTAGCACCTTTCATAGAAAAAAGAGCATGGGGTAAAATGTCTCTGTTAGGATTTGAACATTGGTGGGCGAATAACAACACCCCCCAATTCACCAACCAAGTCTCCCATCGGTGACAAAAGAGGGAAATGTTTGAAGAATGGGCTTGAGAGAAAGGAAATGAAGTTGTGGGACCCGAGCATGCACTACGAAGGAGGATCCGCTCGGGCCTTGATTCATCAAGAGCCATGTTCCTTCATAGGGAGGTAACTTCATATGTTACCACCCATCATGGCTTGTGGCATGTTCCAATCATATAAGTGGAAGTCGGTGCAAAATTCCTTCCATTATTGATCGTATTAAGTTGTGCTACCAACGTGCTCCAAAGTAGAGCAATAGGTAATCAATAGAGGGTTATCCTTTAACTTCACACATAGAACTCAAGCAATTAATACCTTAATATCACCGATGCCATATTATTTTTATACCCTTATGGAGTCACAAGGAATGAACATGCTGCTAGAATATACAAGCAACTCCGACTTGCAAAGGAAAGAAGTAGCATTGTATGATATCAATTTTTTGACGCTAGTCTATACTAGAATAATGTGTAGATCAATATAATTTTAGTTTTGAATCAAATATTAAATTAAAAGAAAACAAAACAAAAAGTGGCGTGTGGATCAAAATAATAAACACTTAGATGTTGCAAGTTGTAGTGAGCAATAACTTCGAAACTAGAGCACCATAAAATGAAATTATTCAAACCGCATGAGTTTACGGCCATAAATATGTTGAAACGAAAAGAAGAGAAGTAATAGTGACTACCCAAGTGTCAACCAAAGTAGGGATCTAGGTTAAAGTGGATACCGACTATGCCCGAATTCTTTGGTATAGTCTATTTTATTTCCTCAATTGTCAAAGCATATCCGTCACTCGGTGACTTGCTTCCGTATATGGTTAGGACGTGCTCCACTTAGGAATAATCCCCCAACTTACGACGATCGAGAGTTGGATCGATGGGATGGATGGATCAATTCTTGTTGCCCTAATGCCCTCGTCAATGCGTGTAGAATCGCATCTTGACATCCCGCATATAATCCGGCACCGTGCACCTCCCCGGAACTAGAACTCGATTCTTGTTGCCCCTAATGCCCTCGTCAATTCTTGCAGAACCCGCATCTTGGCATATTGCATATAATATAGCACCGTGCACCTCCAAAAGTCGAATTCCAAGCCCCTTCCAAGCCCCAACCAATGAAAATGGGGGTGAATCACTCCAATCCCTCCCCCCGACCCTAAAGAAATCTAGGTGAATTCCATTAAAATCAGCTCCGGCACCAAAAAATCGGGAGGCAAATTTCATGGTTTAAGTTTTAAGCGCATTTATTTTGTTGGGATAATGCTTAATAATTAATTAGTTTTAAAATTATTATAGGGATAACTATATAAAACTATAGAAAATGGGTTTTATATAAAAATTTTGCCCTACCAAAATTTAAAACCCCTTAAAAATTCGACTTTGGGCTAAAATTCGCCCCTAAAATTTTCCCTCGCCATGTACCATGCCATCTTTCAAAATTTCATCTCGTTGGCATAGTTCCATACTTTGTTTCCTACAAGTTTTATACCCCATAACAAATATATATTTAATATAAAAGATTTTTTTTGTTCTATTAATTATAGACTGAGCTAAGTAAAACAAGATCGATAGATGCTTACAAATTCCACAATTAATTTTTGATATGCCAACATATACTAACGACCCATATTTAACCCAATTTCAATCAATTCGTCCGATGGTTATTCTTTGCATGTTAGCACCTATTTGAAGACATTCAATGATGATTTTTTTCAAACAACTTAAAAAATACAAAAAATGAAATCTAGTTAAGTTGTTCTAAGGAAGTAACAATTACTCACAAACTTAGATATCAACCCTTTTCTTCCTTGTCGTCTTGTTTTGTGTGTCGAATGTTCCATTTTCTTTTCCTTTCCGCAAGAAAATTCTTGAAAATCAATATTTAATGGTAAATTGTTTATTTATTGTACCTAATGATCGAAAAAAATTTAATGATTACATATTACCTTTGAAGCACGTTGTTATTGAGATGGCTCCTCCGCGATGCAATTTTGTCCATTTCTTTCGACCATCTCCTTGTACACCTTTTTGGACATTCCTACTCGGGATATTTCGATATCAACTCATTCATCTTCTGGAGATTTTCATAATCTTCCCGAAAAATGTAACATGATGATAAACTATTTAATTTTTTATATTGATATATGAAAAGTAAATATAACAAAAGTGATGTTTATAAATAATTCTAGACAAAAATTTAAAGGAATTACTTTTCATTCCTTCTTTTTTATTGTTGTATGTTTTTGCAACTAAAAAGTCCGATATGTCTCATTAACCAATTCCTGGAAAATCTTCCCGTACTTTAGATAAAATTTGGTTCTTGGAATCATTGGATTGGTTTTTGTATTTTAACTCGTAAAGAACGTCTATACATTCGTTCCACTAGATACCTCAAACTTTTGTAAAAGTCTTTCCCCCTTTCGTTAACCTCCAACACCACTCCGCATGAGCCAACGAGCAATTCATTTTCATTTGCATGTTCTATTTTTTTTCTTTTCTTAGAACAACATTCCTTTTCCGAGTTGTTGGTCCTTGTAAAACATTAAACATATGTGAATAAATAGATTGTTTGAAACATTTTATCTAATAATTTTAAGTATATTATTAATGAAAATTCAAAAAAATAAACTCATATTGGATCAATAGTATTTTTTTCATTCACCCAATTCATTCTTTTGCAATGTTTCCATCAAACATTTACGCTCTTTCCGGTCCTATATCGAAATAACCTTATCGAGCTTCCTCATTTTGTGGCTCTCCATGATACATAGTAAACAATACATATTAGTTAAAATTACATATAGTTCAAAACATAATATTTTTTTGTAAAGAATTTACAAAGAACTTGTGTTTTTTTCTTTTCTTGATGTGTTATCAGTATTTTGGTTACTTGATCTCTTTCCAAATCATTTATTTATCAATCTGGGAAACCTCGTACCATATCATTCATTAATATATTTATAAATAAATTGTCAAATTTTCAGTAAAAATAAATCTCAAGAAATTGGTGCGCATTTCATTTTGTACACTAATCGACATCAATGCATGGGTGTATTATAAATGCACCGAAACAAAATAGTATAATAGTATAATAGCATAGCCCACCGAGTGCCCTATTTTAGATATGGTGCACCGATTAAAAAAAAATTGTTTTTAAATCTCTTATTACACAAGACTTGCGCGATGCACCGTATAATACAGATGCACCGATGCACTATTTTATGTAGGGCATATTGATAAAAAAAATCCATTTTTTTTCAAAAAATTCATGAAAGGGGTGACGGGTATTGGGATCCAACTATGCAAGTCATCTCATCGGTTGGATGTCAATCTAAAATTAAAAGAACTAATTCTGAAATCACAGCAAATGGGGAGGAGAAAAGGGCAAGTAAAAAAAATGAAGGATTTAGGGTAAAAATGGATAACACTCTGAGAAAAAATTAAAAGAATAATCAAATTTAATCACGATACCAATTGAAATTATATGCTACGGAGGTTTTGAATCACAAGAGGTTTGGATTCTGATTGTCTCAATACATATGTTCTGATGTATTTCACTACTCCACATTGCTCTCATGCTCTCTTGCTCCGTGTATGTCTCCTACAAATCTCGTAGTCGAAAATTTTAGCAAAAATAGTGAAATAATGAAAAGTGTTAGTATTTAAAGAAATTTTTTTATGAAATTAGATTTTCGAAAATATTTTTTCCGCCCATTTTTCAATTTTCCGCTTTTTTTTCATTTAAATAAAATAGAGTTGTGCTTTTTTATTTGCGTTTATTCATCACCGAGCAGCATCACTTAATAGTACCGCACCGATGCGTCCATTGGTAACATGGCACCAATGCATAGGTGCACATGATAACTCGAACGCACCGAGTGTGGTTATCCGTACTATTAGCACCGATTTTCGGCTAAGTGCACCGAAATTACTTTTACGTGTGTACACAAAAAATCGTACATGTTGGAAATGTATATTTTGTCATGACAATATTTGGGCCATTTCTTTTCAAAACTACACCTCTTATTTTTTTCGGAAAAATAAACTTGGCCCTTTCCATAAACGACAACAAGAAAAGGTTCCCCATGATATTCTTGCTCATTTGTAAGCTCCTCCTCCATATTGGCATCCAATTTCCTCTTTTATCCTTTGTGATTTCTATCTTGATCTTAACAAAGTCTATACAATATTTGTTTTACGAGAACCGACCTTGAATGTTGTGGGAGAAATGAGAAAATGTCCTTCCTTCAGCGTTTTAGCAGTGAAGAAGACCGATTTTTGACTAGGCTATGGAGTTATTACATGTGGAGGCAATGATTTCTCGTAGAAAATGAGTATAGGGTTGAGCAAGAGGAAAGAAATTGCAAATGGGCTATTACAAGATCTTTTCCGATGGGAAACCGATTTGCGGTAGAAATATGGTCACTCGGCAGGTAGATCTATGCTTTTCTTCCCACATAAATGGTCACCGGATTTCCATTTATAATACAAGCATAAATTTTGACTCGGTTTTACCCAAAGAGAGCATCATTTTAAATAAAAAATGGAACCAGGGCATCCTTAAGTGTATCTCGTTTGCATTTTGTTTGGCATTTCGTTCTTTTCGATAAGTGCTAATTCACCTATACGTTCAAAAATTTGGATTTTTCTGTACCTTCCATGTGATATTCCTCATTATCCATAGGACCACAACTCGGACTGAGTTAGAGATGCCATTCGAGTTCAATTGAAAGCCAAAGATGTGATTTTATGCGACGTCGAGATTTGTCCGTAAAAGTTCATGTAAGCCAACCGAAAGCTAGGACAATACTCCCAACCGATTTTAAACACATTTTTTAGAATCCTTCCCTTCATGGGACCTACCAGACTCGATCACCAATTTCAATTGATCTTTCTCTAATGTCCTTAAGGGAATGAGAATCCTTCCCTTCATGGTGCCTCTTGGTTTTATCAACTGCCTTGATTGATCTTTCTCTACTATCCAATATTTCCTTCCATCCTTGTAAGAATGAGAATCGTTACCTTCTATGCGATCTCTTAGCTCGATCAAGAGATTCAATTAATCGCTCTCTAACATCCCTTAGTGAATAGGAATCCTTGCTTTCGAAGGACCTTTTCACCTTGCTAGTCGCCGCAGTGTCGATAAGTATTTATCCGCCATCAAATCTGCTCTCCCTTTCTCCATCATGGGACCTCTTAACCCTATCATCGCTCTCAACCGAATACTCTCTATCGTTCTCAACCGAGATTTCTTGACCACCCTTCTCATATTTTTCATAAATCTTTTCTCCTTTTGTACTTTGTGAAGCTCCATAGCCTTCTACATCCCCGTAAGTGTCTTTGTCTCGTCTTTTCTTCTTGAATCCCTCATTTTCTCTTCTATAAACTTCTTAGCCAAAATTCAAACTCTCGTCTTTTCAAACCCTCATCTCCTCGAAAAATTCTTGCTCGCGATTCAAACCCTCCACTACTCCAATACCGCACTTTAGAGAATAAATTTTCCTTCTTAGAAAAGATATTTCGGTTGACATACCCGGTCTTAGTGTGAGGTTTTATTTAACCCCGTTACGATGCACTGTGGTTTATAGGCGCACTCCATGCGGCTTTCTTAAGATCGTGGTTTATGTTTTTGTGTGATGTTTTATGACGCACTATTGCATAGGAGTTTTGAAGCACCGCAGTGCTACAAGTATTAATACACACCAAAGTGCGGGTTATGATGATAAGTGCACTGACATAAAAACCGACGAACCCCCACTAGAAATGGCGATCATGTATAAAGTGTTATGTATAATCATTTAATAAAATAATGATAATTCTAAAGTACATGAATTTATTTGCATTATTATCTAAACTTTATTATGTTACAAAATTTCATGTTATTATAGATTTATTATTTTAGAATTATTTACAAATTTACAAATTTTAATAAAATAATTTCACATTAATACAATTAAAATTTTACAAATATTTTACTTACAATTCCAATTAAAATTAGAATTAGAATTACAATTACAATTTTACAATTTCACATACAATTGCAATTTTAGAATTTTTACATACAATTACAATTACAATTAAAACTTTTCAATTACAATCATTTCACGAGTAATACAATTAAAATTTTACAAATATTTTACATACAATTAGAATTAGAATTATAATTACATTTACAATTACAACTTGTATTTTACAAATATTTTACATACAATTACAATTTTAGAATTTTACATAAAATTAGAATTACACTTACAATTTTACAATTTTTCATATATACAATTACAATTAAAATTACAATTACAATCATTTCACAATCAATTAAATATTACAATTACAATTAAAATTTTACACTAAATATTTTACATACAATTACGATAAAATTAAAATTTTACAAATATTTTACATACAATTAGAATTAGAATTATAATTACATTTACAATTACAACTTGTATTTTACAAATATTTTACATACAATTACAATTTTAGAATTTTACATAAAATTAGAATTACACTTACAATTTTACAATTTTTCATATATACAATTACAATTAAAATTACAATTACAATCATTTCACAATCAATTAAATATTACAATTACAATTAAAATTTTACACTAAATATTTTACATACAATTACAGTTAAAATTACAATTACGAAATACAAATACAATTTTACAATTTTACATACAATTAAAATTTAAATTTCAATTACAATCACGACATAATATTTAATAAATATCATGGTCATTTAATATTAAATTAATTAATAAACATCACTATCATGATAACCATCATACACGCATCATATTCGACTAAAAAAACACATTCAAATTCGCTAACATCATTGTGATCATGCTCATCTAACAAAACACAATTAGCATTGTAAAACATCATCACAACACAAGCATCAAATATACATCTCATGTCAAATAACTCATGCTATCACACACACATCTATATGCAAGTTTCAAATTAAATGAACATATCTAACATGACCTAACAATATACACATCACGATGATCGCCAACATGTAGATTAAGTACAACCGCAACATGAACATAAAATACATGGACTATATATATATATATATATATATAGAATAATGTTAAAAATATACAAAGCTGTAATATAAATGTCATGGATCGGCTAGTGGTACAACGTCAATAGCAAGCACTTGTCGAGGCTGCTCAATCAATGGTGCAGCCTTGACGGTCAATGGTCCGGCCTCGCTCATGATCATCGGTACTGCGGATGCTACGTGCTACTAGCTGGATGTGGTCGATGGTCCCGGCCTCATCTCCATGATGATTGTTTCTAGATGCTAGTGGAGGCTACACATCCGGTGCGACGCGAGGTGAACAATCATGAGATAATGAGTCACTCGGTTGCAAACTGTCGATCACGTGCTACATCTTGACCACACCTATAACATGCAACGGTCCTCCCAAGCCGCGTAGATAAGGTCATAGCTCCTAAGAAATGCCGCATCAACCTATACATGTCACGCGGCATGCCTCTCCACATATTTAACAACCTACCATCAGCCTAAATGTCTCTCATATGATCGGGCCTCGATGCCCGCCTTAACAATCAATGTAGTGAGTTTGTCACCCAACTCCATCGTGTATCTAGTATCAAGTCGGTGCGTGCCTAGAAAAAGGTGGTACTAGCACACACGATGTGAGCGGAGTCTCTTTGGACTAGGCCTCTTGATGATCTTGGGCATCCGGCATGCCATGATCATCATCGGGATTCACAACTCGGATCATGTGGTGGTGTCTGCGCATGTCTTCGCCATCAAAAGACCCAATGTCCGCAAAATATATACAATTACACAACAATAATTAGATAATTTCATTACACAATTTAATAAAAAACAAGTTAAAGAATATGCTAGAAGAACTTTAAATAAAACAATAATATTACTTCTATCATCTAGTGGCTCATCATATTTGAAGAGGATGTTGGCACACACTACGCCAATCTAATCCAAGTATAAGGATAGGGGACCATAATAAGGGACGCAACTAGTGAACACTTGCTAGAAAATCCAATGCATCATGCGATATCCTCACTCTGGAAACATAGTCTAACCTCTCGGGTGTCATCTTTCCCACATGTGCATATGATCCTCAAACATCATCCTACGAGGCTTCCTAACAAAAGTAGGTCTCGCCTCTAGAAACCTCTCAAAAAATAAAAAAAAGCTCGAAGAAACGGTGGAAGTTGACCCTTGCTTGTCCACGAGCACAACATCTATCCGAGACTATACAAAACTACCATAAAAAAATGGCGAGACCACCCGGCAAGTCATGGCACATGTACTAAAGAGTCAACATCATATAGAAATGAGAAAATAATGTGTTTCTCGTCACTAGTGTTGTGTGAAATGGTCAAAATCAAAAGTGAGAGGCACCTCGCCTCCTCTCTACCAAATGCACCAATATGTAACTCACCTCCAGTGACCCGAAAAATCGAAGGACATAGTACATTTTATCCAATGTATCTCTAGGAGTACACTAACTCACTCCCGCAACATAACTAGGCTGAAACCTCGCGGGAACGAGGGAAAATCCACCCCTCTACTCGAGAGCTACGTAATGAAATATATGTCCTCCTCGGTCGTGAGTGTACCATTGGTTAGGACCAACCTAGAAAACATCGTATGGGAATTCCACCTACGGATAAAATGTCCGAAAAACACACCATGGCCCTCTAGGGAAGTAGCCTCCTCATAGAACTTGAGGAGGCCTACCTACCTTAGGAGCCCTCGGGTAGCTATTGTAATAGGGCGAGGGCACACATCTCTCTCCCTCTCTCGCGCCTCCCACATGTGAACCATGTCATACTAATCCACCTATTGTTGTTGTTGTTCATCCTCTTCTCTCCTCGAATGATTAACATATTAATTATTTTTATTAAATGAGACATGTATTTAGGAATATACAGGATATAATTTATTTTTGGAGGAAAAAACAAAACGCCGGTGTGCCACAAAAAACATTCATGTACCAATTCGGTGCATATTTTTTTTATCGTGCACCAAGGCGATGCCCCAAATTGCATTGAATGCACTATAGGCGGTAAACCGAAAATCTTTCGAGCATTGTTGACTATGTACGGTGTCAGAGTGCGGTGCGTTGACTACAATCTATGCCCCGACGCGTATATTTGTGTCGGCGCACCAACCTCCCGACTTCATTACATAGTCAATGGTGCGATCATTTATCAAGCCACACTGTTGACCTTGTCAGAATTCAGAATGCGGTGCATTGAAAAACACCGAGGTGGATATTTCAGCCTAATGCACCGCATTGTCGCTATTCCACATGGTCAACGATAGTGGCCGACTAAATGATTGCACCGCACTTCTTTTTTAAATTTTAAAATAATGTGGTGCGCCTTTCGCACCACCCACGAAATGGTGTGGATACCGTTAGCACCGATTGTGGTGCGGCTCGTAAATTTTACAACGACGGCGATTACCACATGCGAGCCAAACGGCTCGAGCACACCGCACGACAAAGAAATATTCTTTTTAAATGGTCAATGTGAAGGTTATTTGAAATTCTAATCCACTAAAAAGCTTAATTATGGAAAAACAAGAAAAATACTCGGTTTGGCAGTCGAGGAGGCATATTAGCTATAAAATTTGCAAAAGAAAATTTTTCCACCATTTTGCAAAATACAAGCTAGAGATTGGTGGGAAATGCACAACGAGAGTGTGTGCAATGGGTGCAATGGGAGCACCGATGTCGTGGCATCTCGGACAAGGATAAATTGCACGCGGTGATTGAGAGCTGCGGAGAGCGAGAAAAGTAAAAAAAATGTGGTTTTTTGGAAATAACTTTTTTTTATTTAACCCTATTCCGGTTGCGAAAGGTTTTATAGGTGCACTAGTGCGGGTTACTTTAATACTCGCACGTGTGCTTTCTGTTTTGGCGTGGTGTTTTATTACACACCGATGAGGAAGATTTCTAAAGAACCAATGCTCTATAGTAATACAACACACCGGGCGGGTGTGTACGTAGCACATGTCGTCTAGTGTGTGAATGTTTTGTGTGCACCGATGCTTTCTCTTGTTGAGCGCATTGGTGTGGTTTTTGGATGATAAGTGCACCAAGAAAAAAACATTCGCAAAACCCTCCACCGGCCAACCTCCTCTAGTGACCTCCACTAGAAACGGATGTCCGCAATATTTTTATAAGGGTTTCCTCAAAAACATATGCTAGAGTGTCTTTTCCTTGTAGTGGGAGTACCACAAACAATGGTCCAAAGTAGGCTTCAACATCGCTTTTTGCAAACCACACGAGCTATCCCTCAAACATATACTACTCAAAATGGTCACACTTTCGAGTGTACCACATGTATTCCTATGGGACAACATACTATAGGAATTATGCATACATGGTATCAAAGTCAATATTTTCAAGTACAACCTTTTTGGATTCAATTTTTCCCAGGGTAAACCTTTGCAAACTCAACTCTGTACGAGGGTCAATATTACTTGGGCCAAATGGGTCGATGTCCACCTTTCCTGAGAGACAACCATATATGGGCCAGTACATTTCAAATTCCATTTCAACCGCAACTTGGTATGTCTCATCCCGGTTTAACCCTGGAGGAATGAAAATGCCAATCGCACAAGATATTCTAGGATATCCCGGTACCCACCACTAGGTTGTAGACCTAACCCTCATGATTATCAATATTTACAAGAGGACCACAATCGAAAATTATCATTTCTCGAAAACTTTAGATTTGGTGATTATTTGTCCTCGCCATCAAATGATCTAATATCCTATTATTTTTGTTGGTCGGAAATTACTACTATTTTTCCCAATGATATTTCGAAGTTTGAAGGTAAATAAGAATAGGAGCAAATCAAACTCATGTTATTACATATCATATTTTGTGTTCTTGGAATTCATCGGTAGATGATTCCATTGTGATCCTCTCCTTTCCAACAAACTTTAACCAATTTGGAAAATAAATGGTACATCAAGTTACCGAGTGAGCCTCTTTCCATAAATTCAAATACTTAGTGACAACATTTTTGACACAATTTCGGCTTCTACATATTCGATATGACATCTGGTACCAAAATTTTTAACTTCCTTGAAACAATTTAAAGGCTACCTACATTTCCAATCTTATACATGAATGGATGCTGCACATCATCCAGGCCAAAGTTCTTATTCCGGATCAAATTTTGGCTAAGTGTTTTACAAATTCATTACTTCCTGTCATTGTGAAAGATGTTTCCAAAGGAGGTATTGCATGTCGATAAGTAGGTAATTTCTCGTGCTCTATATCTACACTACCTTTTTTATACACAATATGGCACTTTTCATGAGGAAAACCCAAATCTACCTCAACCAACAATTTTAGATCAACTAGACTCAACACCTACAAGATCTCACATCAACGATGGTGTTATTGGCTACTTTTAGGGATCAATATTGGTGTAAAAATAACAATTATAAAAACACTCGACGAGTGTCGGCTATATAATGTTCACCCAACGAAAACCCTTCTCCAAAAAATACTTCTAAAATTAATGTCGTAGACTCATCTGTCGCAAGAATAAACCTTTCGGAGAGATAAAAAGAAAGGTAAGGGTAAATCCTAACAAAATTATTCTCGATAAAGAGAAACGAAACAAAAATGAACCCTATGAATAAAACAAGAAGCCCTCGTGGTCCTCGCTTTGATTTGTGATGAAGATCATTACACCAATGAATTCTCACATCAGGTAGATGTTACTAAATTCTTTAAAGTTTCTCCTATTTCTATTGTTTTGAAAGGTACTTTCCCTTCTCAAGAGAGTAATGTTATTTCACATAATTTCAATGACCTTATTCCACATTGGTGGATATCATGTTGATGTCTTTGCAAGTGATGGTAGAAATGAGATCCAAATGTGCCGATATAAGGGTCTTATAGTAAATGGAAATTATACTAGCTATATCTAGTCAACCTTACAATTCAATTCCTCCTAAAACCATTACATATTGAAAAATGAAATTCCGACATGGGTGATTAGACCACCCTCCTAAAGGTTTGTCATGGAAAATCAAACTTTTAACCGTCATGGTAGAGCTACTTAGAACTACAACATTATTGAAGATCGCGGTGATTTCTCCTTTAGATATTAGCTCTCTGAAGTGTTGCAAACATGTCTAACACAAAATAAATTACTATTGTCACCATTCGAGCTCAATTATCCACAATATTCTAACCTTATTTTATTTGATATTGAAAGTCACATACCTAGAATCCCACATAAAGCCGGAATTCTATAGAAAAGGGAATTTTTCATCAAAAATAAAACAATTTTTCAACACAAAGTAGTTGGCGAAGGAGCTTCTACAAGAATTTGGAAAACCTTGGGTTCTCAAACAATTAATCAATATCTTACCACTCTAAGAGCATTTGATGGAAGATTTTTTCCTCCATATCTAATTTTGAATGATCCACCCATAGAGCTAGAGGGTAAGATAATTGGAGCCAAAATTTAAGTCATTGATTCCCGACTCGATTACAACCTTTTACTTAGTCGAAGATGGATCTATGTTATGTATGTAGTGGTATCATCACTCTTTCGTATGATAATGTTTCTCTCATCAAGGGAAAATTGTGAATGTGTACGACTATCTTACTACACTTCAAACCCTAACTCTCATCAAGTTTGTATACTTTTTCGCGTAGGAAAATAATTCCTAATTATGAAGATGGTGTCGGTTTTCTCAAAGATTCGTCACTCATGGGAAATTTTTGCACTCCCTCCACTAAAATTTTCTTATGAAATTATCTGGGACTAATATGATCACATCAAGCACAATGGAGCCTTCTAATCTACCGATTATTCCTTAAGAATATGAATTTAACTTGTATAGGCAAATGAGATGAATTTAAGCTCCATTTGAATTAGCTTATCGAGGGTAGTTAAAATATTTTCTCCAATCCACCACCCTCCGAAATTCATCAAGTGATTGTGATCAGTGATGATTATTCTTCACTATCTCGAGCCAGGAACCAAATTGATTCATCGATCCATTTGATAGAATGTTTTCCAATAGTATGAAAGAATCAGCTGAAATAATGACTTTATATGGAATTCCATGATGATTTTCGTCATCGCTCATATTTTCTTCCTAACCTCGATAAAACCGAGAATAATTTTTCTACATATTTTTGGCCGTAGATCGTAGATAATCCTCAAATTACCTATATCAACTCATCAATATGAATCTAAAAATAATTTTGGAAACATATCTAGAACCACTCCAATTAACATCTCATTCACACCGAAGAATGGTTGAGAACATTCACATAGGTGCTTCTATGCTCCCTGAAGAGATTCAAACCTACAAAGCCTTGTTTCAAGAATTCCAAGACATTTTTCCTAGTCCTATGAGGAAATTCCGGGGAATTGACCCTAGCATAGCTTTTTCACCAAATAAAGACTTACCCAAATGCGAAACCTATCGGATAGAGAATACATATAGTACATCCATGAAAGGTTGTTGCTATAAAAGCTAAAGTTGAAAAAATTATTGAAAGCATGTTTTCTCTATATTTTTCATTAATTAATTGGGTTTCCAATATCATTCTAGTTAACAAAAATTAAGGGAACATCATAATATGCCTATATTATAGGTATATTAACAAATCTTGTCCTCGGGAAAATTATCCTACCCCCTATATCGACCAAATTGTTGATGAATGTGATGACAATGAAATATTTTCTTTCATGGAAATATTTTCCCGCTAAGGCAACCAAATAAACATACTCAATGTCGATCATCATAAAGCCGTGTTTATTTGTCCATGGGGGAGCCTTAAATTCTTATCGACAACAACCATTTATATTAAAAAATGTCGACGCAACCTTTCATCGAGAATATCTTAGAAATTTCACAATATCGATGCATATTGTGCAGTCCTTAGTTAAATGATTTACCAATCTCATTCATTGGAAGCGGTAGGTCATACGACGCATTTAAGAGTTATCTTTATCACATGTAGGAATTACAATATTCGATGGAATCCCCATGAGTGTGTTTTCAACGTATAATCCGGGCACGCTTTATATGATTTTTCATGTCAAAGGAAGGAATTCATGTCGACCGTCTGCTCAAGTTTGAGGCTATTTTAGCCTGCCTCCTCCTTCCAATATCTTCCAAATCCAATGTTTGTGAGAAAGAAAACTATTTTATGTTGATTCATCCCAAAATATGCCAAGGAAAACCAAAGGTTTTACTCAACTATTTAAAATGGGAATCTCATTTACATGGGGACGATCTTGCTCAAAAAATATTTGATGCACTTACACACGCTTAACAACCCATACATTGTTGTTGCATCCGCCCGATTATCACCGAGACCACTCTTTGTATTTATCTTAATCCAATGCCACCATTGGCATGGTTTTAGTTCAAGAAGATGAGATCGAACGTTCAACATGTGATATACTATTTGAGTACAAATCTCACAAATGGCCAGGAGTTAACTATGAACATTTGGAGAAATTTCCCTTTTGCGGTCGTTCAAAATGTCCAACATTTTCTTCACTATATTCCTCTTATGTAAAACTAAAAATGATTTTCTCTTTTGCAACCCTATGATGTAAATTATTACGAGAAAATTTCTAGGCGGAGAATATTCTAAATGGATAGTAATTCAACAATAATTCGATTTAGAATTTGAAAAATACAAATCGAAGAAGTCACTTCGGTGTTTGCCGAACTATTATGTCATTTTCCCTATCTTTCGAGACAAAAATTTAGCGAAGGGATGATGTTCCAAACGAATCACTCTTTCTTACTTCGGTACTTTAGCATCCCTAGTATGGAGGTATTATCGTATATCTTCAAACTCGGACCATTCATCCGAGAATTCTCTAGAACTCATCGTCACCATATTCGGTGCACAATCCCAATAATACACTACTATATCAATTTGTTGTCATGCTCTCGTATTCCATCTCCTAGACACTGCTTGACTCACGAAGAAAGATCTGAAAGCTAACATTGAATGAGTGTCATCGTAGAGCTTGTGAGCGAGTCACATGTCATGGTTTTCCACCACCCAAAAGATATTATGCACCTAGTTATTTATGTCTTTCTCGATGTTCAAAGATTATATTGACGCCGTCCATAATTTCCATAATTTCCGCGTTACCGCCTTTGCAAAATTTAGGCGCCTCCATCTCCTCTTCACACAATCATTTTTTTCGCTAGTTTTTCCAACTTTGGGGCATCAATTTCATTACATGAAACCCTCACTCGGGCGAGGGGGCATGGGTACATTATCCTTAGCTTACAGATTATTTTAAAAAATGGTCCGAGGAAATGGATACATATATGGATTGGTGAAAAAGCTGCACAACCATTTTTATATTCAACCATGTGATTTTCTAGATTCAAAGTGTTCCACAAAGCCATCGTCACGAGAACATGGTAGCCATTTTCAAAACTTTATGATGACCAAAATTTCTACACAACTACGATTGTGTCATGAGGAGTTCTACTACATATTATATATAAGATATGACCAAGTATATGTTTTGAACGAAAGGCTGCTACACAGCATTATCAAATATATTTTCATAATCTCATAAGTGAAATTATTGTGAATTCCGATGTTTCGTCCTAAAGTCCTTTGTGCGCATACCATACCTTAACAAAAACATCAACCGGATTTACTCTTCCAATTAGCTTAGGAGTTTGGAAGCCGTTTTTCCCATTGAATGTAAAATCCCGCCTTTGAAACTAGAAAATAGATTTATTACACCTCGCCACCGCGCAGGCAGAGAGGAGATATAATTGGCATGACTAGATTAGACTCGTTGTGATGTTTCATTAGCTATTTAGGCATGTAAGAAATAGGTTAAGGCACATTTTGATCGAAATTTGAATCCTCGTTCATATTTGAAAGGTGACCTAGTATTGGTATATGATAAATCACATGAAAAACTTGGTGTTGGTAAACTCGAGGCCCATGTGGCATGGTCCTTACATTATAAAACACGTACTAGCTAAAGGGACCTATGAGCCGGATTGCTGTGACAACATTTCTTTCTGGGAGAACCTAGAAATGGTCTTTAAGTGAAGAATTATTATGTGTAGATTCAGTCTCATGAATATTTTGTACATTACTTCGTATCATATTTTTTTATGAGTGTTTGGAGTCGTTTAAGCATCTTTTGACAATTTTCTCTGCTGCTTCTCCTTCTTATCTTTCTTTGCGGTAGATTTTTATATGTTTAGGCTCCCAAAAAACTACATTTGGATAATGGCACTAGTCATAGTACTCGGAATCTATCTTCCACGACCGGGAATATTTGCTCACCCACTAATGAGTTAGTTTATATTCATGGAACATTCCTTTTCATACATAGAATAACATTGTAGAATATAGTAGTAGTGATTGAACTATTTTAAGTGACACCATTTCATTTGGAATTTGTCAATTGATCATCATGTTAGAATCTCAACTCATAGTATTTCATTTAAATGGTGTCTATTCGGTAAGAAGCCCAACAATGTTAAAAATGTTTTTCGCTGGCCAGTATTAGAGAGATAGTTTTATTATATTAAATATCAACACATTCCAAGCCATTTAAACACATTGGATGAAGAATTAGCTAATTATGTATTAAATCGAAATTTGTAACGAGTTGTATAGAGAAAAACAATATTCATCCACATGCTTGAACAATATAATGATGATAACAGTGGTATTTTTCGTTAATAGAAATATATGTAAAACGTACGACTTTAAAAAATTCCATCCAAAACATATGAGGCAGTGGCCTTTGCTTATCCAAACATGTCGACATGGGATCTAGCCCTTGCACTAGCTTCTAAGCATGGTGATGATCATTGTAGTAGAAAATGGTGCGAACGCTACTGCCGTAGCAAAGCAGCGCGATCGGTCTCATGAAATCCCACAAATGTGCCTCTAGTACCTAGAGTAGGAAAATCATGAATCTTAGTCTCCGGGCATGTCTAGAGTGATCCTCTCTAGGGTTGTGCTCTAGCTTAGTCAAAGCCTCTACTGCATCGAGGTTTTGGTACGACAAGAGATCCTCATTACTCACCCCATTTGTCAAAGCGTCACAATCCTGGGTGTTTTTACTAGATCCACATCTACATGATCATTTTTAGATAGTTATTTTTGGATGTCATTTTAAAATATAAAAAGAACCAAAAGCGTGAAATTTTTTACAGTATGTCACCCACTAAATCCTCGCCGTAGATGGATATCCGGGTCACTTGTATAATCCATCCCTCGCATATGGAATGTCCATGATCATGATGATATGACATTCCATCCACCAAAAAAACTCAAGAGTGTATTTCAGCACTGGGTCATGAGTCTCCATCAGGTGCATATAAGGATCCCAAGGTCCTCCGCATCTACCGAAAACATGTCGTGGGGAAAGAAGGGCACCACATAGACAAAACTGAGATCCAGAATTGCATCAGCACCAAAATTTTTGAATTTTATCGGTATTTTATCTGGGTAGTTTCTCTTCCATATCGATAAACTACCCCCTTCATAGTAGTTGAATATGGTAGGTTGTGAAAACTCTACAAAAATATGCATTTGCACCTTATCCAACAAATGAAGCGCTACACTCCCACACAATCATGAAATAGTAAACAAAAATATTTGTCGAGGGAACTCATATTAATGATTTTATATCAATTCACCCATCTTTGAGTTTAGCCCCTACAAGATAATGTTTCCTTAGGAAGTAATGTCTACTTGCTTGTTTCTCCACCTAGCCTATGCCTATACAATGATATGTCTATCCTTCTGTGGGAAAGCCCGACTAAGTATTCTATTTCATTTGCACATATGGTGAGTTGTTAGTCTCCCATCGCAAAGTATTGTTCATGAATGCCCCAAAGTCTCATCATCCATGTCGAATATCTAACTGAGATTTCATTTCCGGTTGATCATCCAAAATTTATATAGACTATGTGGGACTCGTAATTTGGCGTTCAGTAGTGTTTCCGGACGCATCGATAACTTCCCAGCTGTGGTTATCATGTTGTATTACCCTCCCACAACATCTCGGGTATGTTAGAAACCTTTAAAAATAGTAGTAGAGAAGGATTAGGAAACCGTGTCTAATTTTTTTGCAAAATATTTGGGCGTTTTGATTGATTTTTCAAAACCCTCGGTGCTATGCATGACAACCTCTGTGAGGGACCATCGAATGGCTTTCTCTGAAGAAAAAATGTGAAAATCATGTTTTTCTCGCGATTTCCAAATAAATTCGGTGCGGTGGCTCGATAAAGGGAAATCACGCTGCACGGATGGCACAGCTTATAAATTACAAAGCCTCCCTAAAAATGCCAAAATACATGAGTCAGTGGAAAATAAAAACCACTGAAAATGAATACCAACGGAAATATCTCTTACGGTGGAGAAGAATATTTGTTATTTCATCCATCGGCCTCCTCAAAATCCAACTCTAAATCTTTTGGTAAAAAACCCTCTAAATTTCTCTCAAATACTGATAATTTCTTTTACTTTTATAGGCAAGCTTTTAGGTCATGAAAATATTATTTTTTGACTTTTACACTGGATTTGATGTTTTTAGTATATATTTTTGGGAGTAGTTACTGTCATGATTATTTTTGTGTTTTATCTACACGAGAACATAGGTCAAATCATAAAAAATGAATCATTTTGCGACAGAGAGAACTTTTATCACTTTTTTGGGATCGTCTGTAAATTTACGAAAAAGTGAAACACTGCAAAAGTCCTCTTTGACCCTTTTCAAACTATCTAAATGTGCAAAAATATCGTTGAGTACCTGGCTATTTGAACTTGAAAAAGTAAATGAGCACTCATCTATTCAATATAAGTTTACCCTTTTTCCCGGAAGTGAATTGGACTATTTACGAAAAAGGTATATGTTGACTAATCATGGTGAGTATAATTCTCTCATGTATTATGTTACACTTTTCTAAGACTTTGAGAGACCCAAATTACGAAAAAACGACATCGTGGATTTTACTTATTTTTTTCTCATGACTCCCTCAAAATGAAAAACAGACTGAGTTTTACTTTCTTGAGGCTCGTTAAAATGTTACTTTGAAATAAATGAATGAGTTTTATTATTGTGTATTTTCAAAATAATTAAACATAGAAAACGACATTGAGTTATTACTTCACTCGACACTTTCGTAAAACATAAATAATGTAGGAATCGCCAATAATGACCGGACCAAACCACTCCTTCCTAGGGTTCATTAAAAATACTTCAAAGTACTCATCCAAAGAATGAGATTACAAGGACAAGAAAATCTTATCCTCCTCAAGCTTTAAAAAATAAATAGGTACTTTTTGATTAGCTGGTGGGGAAATTAGGAAGAAACATTCATTCTTTAATCACATTAAAGGCGGTATTTCACTCTGGAACATGACAACTCATCACATTTGAGTCAAAGGTTGGGAAATCCATTTGTTCTCACAATTAATCGAACCTACGATTTGAAATTATTTTCTTGCTTTTGGGTATTATAATTGAGTGAAACACTACCCGAGTCTAAGTGTCGTTTTCATTGATGTGCTTAAGAGAAATCCAACATCGACCAAAATTACTTTACCGCAATTTTTAGCCTTCGATACGCCTCGATCATCGGCGATTCGGTCACGGATCACTCCAAATATTTTTATTCAACACTTGAAATCGAGCTTTTTGTCATAGGCCCTCCTCGCGATGGGTCACTTTCACGACAACTTCAACTCACTATATAGGAATTTTATCTAGAAACCTTCTTCAATACCTTGGAACCTTCATGCCCTAATGAAAGGTTTCACACCTTCGATGACAGGTTCTCGTCATTGACCTTTGATAGAATTACTCTCACGAGTGTTCAACTTGAAAACATCTCTTCACACTACATAGCTCGTAGTGGGAGTACCTTTGAGGACCATTTGTCATTATCGCGGTTTCTCTCACACTCGTCTAAAAGTTCACACATCATTGACCAGTAATCAAGTGTCTTCTTACCATGCTTGACTTTGAGACATCTCACATGCATGGTTATATGTTGGCAATATGATGTTGAGTATTGTCCTTGATGGCAACCCACTTGATGAAGATGATGGAAACCTACTCGATGAAGTTGATCCGATGGAATATGTATTGATGAACTCATTAAATGATGTAACCTGATGTATATACAATGAGAATAGAAGGTAATGATGGAAGGAATGTCGGTGATGTGCTATAACATGATGAAAAAGAGTATGTCTCAATGCATACGCGGATTTGTCTAGACAAAGTAGTGTATGCACGCGGAAATAACGTTCCAAGTCGCGTATGGGAAAGCGCTCTAAATATGTAAAACTAGGGGTAACCACCATGGTATTGACCCATTGTATTGAGTAATGATTCATCTATGTGACCCGCACCCCGGGAATACCACCGAAAAGTAGTGTGGTTTTGGCTCATGGTATTGAAAAAGGGTAAACCTATTTAAGGAGAAGAAAATCATTGTGCATGGTGTGCATGAGTGCGGATTTCGATGAATACTTCACTTTCAAGTATATGCGTATGGAGTGAACTCTATTCCTAATTGATAGATCCGAATCCATGATGCTCCTATGAACATGATGAAGGCTCAAGATCTCTAGATCTAGAAATGGTGTATGTCAAGGATGATCCGAAAAGAAGTGGAAGGAGACCCGGCGCAATCCTCGTTGAAGAGATCGAGGAAATGCAGGTAAGTTTATAGATCCGGTCTCAGCATCTGCAAAGTTTATCTTTATAGATCTATACGCGGGTTCATTTCATGAAAAGCGTGTGTATACGCGAGGTATGTGGAAAGAAAGCGCGTATGCGCAGCTAGGGTTTTCGTTGGAAAATGTGCGGGAAGTACACTGCAGTTCATCTTCCGAAAAGCGCATATATACGTGGGTACCGATTAAATAAAAGCACGTATGATTTACTGATCTAATGGTTGGTGAAGATTGAATGTGTCTACGCATATCTATTACGAAGTCGCGGGTTAGACACGATATTCTAGTTACGGTGGTTTGGTCGGCTCTGCTTTGACGCTCGCAAAGGTTGTTTATCGACAAGTAAAGGGTTGTGTTGGAGCTATTTGGATCCAGTCTTTGAAAATTGATGAAACATGGTCCGTAGTGGATCCGAGGGTTGAAGCCTCTCAGAGTATGAAAGTGGAAGCTTTACGCTAGTAGAAGTTATCGGGTGGTAGCTCCCTTCCGGGAGAGGGCCGGCCAAACGAGTGCGGTGTTGTGGCTGCCCTTCCGGAGAGGTTGGTAAAGCGAGAGAAGGTTGTAGCCTCACGCGGTGGGTGCACTGCGTGTCGGTTTGTGTCTGCACCGCACATGATTGTAAGAAGTATTATGGTAATAAATTTTGAAGGTGAAACAACGGCGGCGGTGGTTTCTCCCGAATCGGTTTCCACCTAAAAACTCGTGTTCATGTGTGTTGCATATGTGTGGTGAGTTATTGCGTTCGTCATGCACCTGTTTTACTTCTGTTTCTCAAAAGAAATATATGATGATTGTATAATGCAATGATGCTGTGTTAAGATTCAAAACACATAATTAGATCTCCGGACATACGCGAGTTCCGTAAAGGATATCCGCGTATATATGTTAGTTTCCTTCAGTAAAGTAGCATATGGGTTTTTTTAGAAAAGGAAAAAAGTAAAAGTTTGATTGCTACACAATATACTGATTCACCTCCCCCCTCTCATTATATTTCCCAACAATTGGTGGAAAGCTGTCCTTCGAAAAAGCTTAGTCGCTAGAAGGAAGAGATCAAGAAAGATGAGCAATCACGAGGGAAACTGAGATCTATCAAGCCCCCCGCTCTTCAACGGAAGCAATTTAATCTTCGCGAAAGTGAGGATGAGATCCTATCTTGAGTCGCGGGAGAAGATGTATGGGCCATTTTTGAACAAGGATATCAATATCCACGTACCACACCAATGCATGATCCGAGCGAAAGGAAGAATTATGAATCAAACGTAAAAAGCGGTACAATGCCAGAACGGGAAGCCTAACGAATCTCGAATTTGTCAAAGTCATGTAGCTCGAATACATCAGAAAACGAAATATGGGACTCATTCTAAGTTATGAAGGCGACGCAAGGTAAAAGAGTGCAAAACTCCAAACTCTCGAGAATTGAATATGAAAATTTAAAGATGCATGGTGACAGAGTATTGCCGGTTATTTCTACGTATTGATGATGTTGTAAATCATATGAGAAATATGGGTGAAACAATATCCGACACTACTTTTGGTTGAGAAAATTTTACCGATTGCTAGCGCAAAATTTGAATCAAAAGTTTCCGCCCTTGAAGAAAAACAGGATATTCAAAAAATCTTTTCGTGGTGCAACTTCATGGCATACTAATCGTGCAGATGAAATGTAGGAGAGGAGGATATGAAGTCAAAGAGGATTCGATAAAGCTTCTACAAAAGGGAAAAGAAGTTCAAAAAACTTGAAGGGATGGGGATATATCTCGTAAGAAGATGGGGCAAACTTTCGTGAGAAGACTCCAACTAGGAACCGGAAGATTCAAAGGTAAGCTTCCTTTCAAATGTTTCAATTGTGGAAGAGAGTTGGTCATTATGCTACAAAATTTCCTTATAAAAGAAACATACGCAAAGGAGAAAGAAGTAGAAAGAAGGAATAAGAACCGGTGATCTAGCTCTAAGAAAAAGCTACTATACTAAATGAAGGCAGGTGATGGGTTATCCGATAGTGAGGAAGAATGTGAACAAGATCTTAGACTTCTCATGGCATTTGAAAATAATTCTAGAGATGATAAGGATGCTTTTGTGGATGCTCTAGTATGACATTGATTTTCTTTGATCAAAACAATCAACTCAAAATATTCTTGGAAGAAAGTAAAATAATCATAGAGACTTTACGAAAAGGCGATCGTGAAGAAGCAAGAAACATAATGAAAAATTAGAATGTGAAGTAGTAAGTGTGTTAGAAAAGAACTTGAGATGGAGCTACTGAATCTTAGATTTGCTAAAGGATCCGAAACCTTTAGATGAGATTATCAAGGTTCAACGTTCTCCTCTTATTAAGACGAGGTCTTGGATATATCGAAGAATCTTCTCGTGCTTCGCACGAGTTATCTAAAAGCGGCTACACCTGATTTACTACATTCGACCATTCGGCATAGGGAATAAAGAATCTTTACAAGTAAAGCATGATCATCACAATACAAGGGATATCTCTCAAAGAAGCAACAATCAACGTGTAAATTCAAATAGAAGATTTCATGACCCAGTAAATTTCTACTTCAATGGACGATGTTTCTCATGTCACAATTTTGGTGATAAAGCTATCCAATGTGTTGCATATAAAACCACTCGTGACAAGAGAAGCAAGAAATAAAAGGATGGATATTAAACCAAAGAAGAACACCTATAACAACTTTTATCCTCTTCCAAAATTAAGTTGAATGTGCTTATTGCAACAACTCAAGCATGAAGAATGCGAGATACAGAAGAGTCCAGCTAAAACAACATTCTCCTTCCAAATTCCAAAGTATGGAAAAAGAAGGAATTACGTGCTGAAAATTGTGTGGGATAGCGTTATTTGGCAGAAGGTGAAAAAAAATGGAGTGGTACATTGATAGTGGGTTCTCAAGACACATGACGGGTAGCAGCAAACTTCTTGCATATAATGCTCTAGAAAAGAAAGAAAGAAAGTTACATTTGGAAATGATACTCCGTAACGTAATTAAAGGAAAACGGTTCGGGTGGAGCCAAAAGAAAAAAGGTGAAGGCTAATGATGTCATGTATGTGGATGGATTAAGGCATAGCCTCGTTAAGTGTAAGTCAAATGTGGCATCAAGGAGACGTGTAATTTGTCTTTAGTTCAAAAGAATGTGTGGTTCATGATCTTGATATCGGGTAAAACTATTATAAAAGGGAAAAGAACTCCAAGCAACTCCGTATGTATTGAAAAGCAAGCAAAGATCAATGTTACTTGAGAAAATCTTCAGAAAATTGGCTATGGTATAGAAAGGTGCATCTAAGCTTCTCTCAAATCAACAAAGCAAGCGCGACTTCAAGGCGTTTTGCGTGGCTCTTCTCTCAATATTACTCTTACCGGAGAGTATCATATGCAAATCTTGCCAATCTCGTGTAAACGTGACCGGAGCACAATTTAATGCAAAAAGAAGGATCATCCAAGTAAGCCTCTTGAAATCATTCATGCGGCATATGTGGACCTATGAGGAAAAACTCGACCACACGTGAAGAATACTATATCTTATTTATTGATGATTGCTCTAGAATGTGTTGGACTCGGGTTGATTAAACACAAAGATGAAAGCGTTTGAAAATTTTCGGATCTTCAAAGCATTGGCGAGAAAATGAATTAGATCTAAAAATCAAGCAGTCTTAGATGCGATCGAGGAGGAGAATATACATGAAATGAATTCTTTGAATTTTGTGAACAACATGGCATAAAAGAGACGCGAGTTCTCGACAGACGTGTGCACTCCACAACAAAATGGCATAGCGAGAAAGAATGAACAGAAAAATTCAACAAATGGCTAGAGCTATGCTTGATGATTCTGGAACTCTGACATGTTACTGGGAGAAAGCGACGACATATAGTCAGCAGAACATTCTCAACAAGGCACATATTCGGGTAAATAGTGACAAAACTCCATATGAACTACGGTATGGTAATTCTCCCTCCGTGAAGCATTTTAGAATTTTTGGAAGCAAAATGCTTTATCAAAAAGTAATGATGAAAAAGCTCTGGCAAGTTTGAACCTAGATCGGATGTGAAGGGATACTTCTCGGTTACTCATCTACAAGCCGAGCATACAAATTTTACAATAAAATGCTTCGAAAGATTGTTGGAATGTATTGATGTTGTTGTCGTATGAGTCCTCCACTGCAGCTCCCTAAAAGAAGAAAAACAAGCAACAAAAGAAGATGATGGTGATTTTTGTCCTTCCACATCAAATGGAAATAATATAGACGGTGGATCCAATGAAGAAACCGAAGATGATTTATCCGAAAGGCTCCATCCAGCATATGTTCAAAAGAACTCATCCCGAATCTCAAATTTTTGGGAGACAAGTAATCGGTGTACAAACAAGGAGGACTCTTATGGGATCTTCTAGCTATACTGGCGTTTCTATCCACAGAATTGAACCACACAATGTCAATCAAGCTTGCAAAAGATGAATGTTCGATTCAAGCCATGAATGAAGAGCTTGATCAAATTGAAAAGAATCACACTTGTGGTGCCAGAGACCACATGATAAAAATGTCATTGGAACCAAATGAATATTCAAGAACGAGTTAAATGAGAATGGGGAAGTTATAAGAAACAAAGCTAGACTATTTTTCCAGGGGTATACTCAGCAAGAAGGTATAGACTTTGAAGAAACTTTTGACTCCACAGCCAGCTAGACTTGAAGCCATAAGAATGTTTCTTGCTTTTTCAGAGTTTTCAACAAATCAAAGTTTATCAAATGGATGTTAAATGCGTTACCTTTCTCAATGGTGATCGAGAAGAAGGAGCTTTATATAGAACAACCCGGAAGGATTCATTTTGGGAAATGATGAAAATCTTGTTTCGTAGACTTAAAGAAAGGCTCTCTCATGGTCTCAAACAAGCTCGAGGGCAATGGTATTATCGTCTTGACAAATATCTTCATCAACAGAGGATTTTCAAAGGGATCTCCGTGGAGCTAGCAAACGTATACGCAAAGGCTATGAAAATGATAAAATATTGATTGTGGTTGTATATGTTGATGACATCCATTGGGAGTAACGAAGAATCTATGAGTAAGAAATTTGCTTCCTCTAATGCGTGCTACAAGAATTTGAAATGTCACTTACTTGGAGAACTAACATTCTTTCTTGGCTGCAAGTGCATCGAAAATGCGGATGGAATATTCTTAATCACAAGCAAAATATCTTAAGCAAATTTTGAAGAAGTATGGCATGGAAGAATGCAAACCTGTAAGTACACCAATGATAACCGGATGTAACCTCAGTTCAAATGATGATTCTCCCATAGTGAATCAACCAGAATACTGATCAATGATAGGAAGCCTAATTTATCTCACTGGGACTAGACCAGACATTATGCATGCCATTGGGATTGTTGGACGATTCCAAGCTAATCCAAAAGAGTCTCACCTTCAGGCTGTCAAAATAATATTCAAATATCTACAAGGAACTCAAGACTTTGGACTATGGTATCCAAAGAATGTTGATCTTACTCTTCATCCTTACACAGATGCAGATTGGGCTGGAAATGTTGATGATCGGAAAAGCACTAGTGGTGGTGCATTCTATATGGGGCCCCGATTGGTATCTTGGTTTAGAAAGAAGCAAAATTCTATTGCCTTATCTACAGCAGAAGCAGAATGTGTGGCTGTCGCGTCTTGTTGCACTCAACTCCTTTGGATGATGCAAACCTTGCAAGATTTTCAAATCAAATGTACACCTCCTATCTCCATTATGTGTGATAATACAAGTGCCATCAATATCTCAAAGAATCCTATTATGCATTCAAAGACCAAGCACATTCCCATCAAGTATCACTTCTTACATGAACAAGTGCTTGAACAAAAGGTGAAGTTGGAGTATGTTCCCTCCAAAGAACAAGTTGTTGATATATTTACCAAACCTCTGCCCAGGGAAGTGTTTGAATATCTCAGACAGAAGCTGGGAGTAGTCTCTGCTGGGAAGAAAATCAGAACTACTTAAATTTAGAAGATCAAATTGAATACGCAGGTTTCCTGAAATACAGTTGCGTATATACGCGAGTTTATCCACATAAAGCCGTGTATGGTCAGTTGCTGACAATTTTTGGTTGGGGTCAGCATTTTACAGCACATCTGCAGCACTGTTTGATATCTCTAATGCTGTGTGGTATCTCTGGTGAAGTTTTATCTCTTATATTCATGTCTCATTCTTTGATATTGGGTAAATATGCCTTGATGATCTTCTGTTGAAAAGTGTTCAGGATGCACAAGCTAAGGGGGAGATGAAGGAGTAAACTGATAAGGGGGAGCAATAACCTTGCTGGGTATTATGCATTGTTGGCTTATGATTATGAAATATGATCTCTCTTGAGGTATTTCTGATAGTGGTCATAAAAAGTCATGTTGAGACCTATGTTGACAAATTGTAATATTCAGTCATGTAAGGACTTGTTCAAATTTGTAA